>JBCAUA010198430.1:0-21235 GCA_038406235.1 Peronia verruculata | reverse complement strand
AGATTTAAGAAACCATATGATGACGAGGAAGAGGAATTAGATCTTAGTGGGCTTGAAGAAAAGAAAGAGGAGGAAAAGAAAGAAGAGGAGAAAAAAGAAGAAGAAAAGAAAGAAGATGATCCAGCCGCAGCTTTTAAGAACAGATTTAAGAAACCGTATGATGACGAGGAAGAGGAATTAGATCTTAATGGGCTTGAAGAAAAGAAAGAAGAGGAAAAGAAAGAGGAAGAAAAGAAAGAAGAAGAAAAGAAAGAAGATGATCCAGCTGCAGCATTTAAGAACAGATTTAAGAAACCATTTGATGATGAGGAAGAGGAATTAGATCTTAGTGGGCTTGAAGAAAAGAAAGAAGAGGAAAAGAAAGAAGAGGAAAAGAAAGAGGAAGAAAAGAAAGAAGATGATCCAGCTGCTGCATTTAAAAACAGATTCAAGAAACCTTATGATGATGATGAAGAGGAAGGTCTAGACCTCAGTGGGTTTGAAGGGAAAGATGAAGATAAAAAGGAAGAGAAAGAAGAGGAGAAACCAAAGGAAGAGGAGACAAAAAAAGAGAAATCAAAGGAAGAAGTGAAGGAAGAAAAAAAGGATGATGACCCAGCTGCTGCCTTTAAGAGCCGTTTTAAGAAACCATATGAAGATGAAGAGGAGGAGCTTGACCTAGCTGGTGACAGCAAAGAAGAAGACAAAAAAGAAGAAGAAAAACCAGAGGAGACAAAGGAAGAGGAAAAGGAAGAGAAACCTAAAGAAGAAGTGAAAGAAGAGAAGAAAGATGAGGATGATCCAGCTGCAGCTTTTAAGAATCGTTTCAAGAAACCTTATGATGATGATGAGGAAGAATTAAATCTGGGAGGAGATGAGGATAAGAAAGAGGAGGAAGCTAAAGAGGAGGAGAAAGAGGACCATGAAGATAAGGCAGAGAATGAAGAAGAAAAGAAAGAAGAAGTGAAGGAAGAAGAGAAGGAAGAAGTGAAAGAGGAAGAAAAGGAAGAGGTGAAGGAAGAAGAGAAGAAGGAAGAGGTGAAAGAGGAAGAAAAGGAAGAGGTGAAGGAGGAAGAAAAGAAAGAAGAGGTGAAAGAAGAAGTAAAGGAGGAAGAAAAGAAAGAAGAGGTGAAAGAGGAGGAAAAGAAAGAAGATGATGATCCAGCCACCAGCTTTGCCAGAAGACGAAGGAGAAGGCAAGAAGAGGAGGAAGAGACACCATTGTTTGATGATGAGGATTCCAAGAAAAAGACAGAAAAAGAAGAGGCAAAGGCTGAAGAAACACCAGCTGTTGTGGAGGAACCAAAGAAAGAAGAGACAGAGGAAAATGAAAGAGAGGCCAGAAGAAGACGTAGGAGAGAGGAGAAAGAAAAAGCTGAGGAACCCGCCGCTGCCACAGAAGAGGAGGACAGAGAAGCGCGAAGAAGACGCAGGCGGGAGGAGCGGGAGAGAGAAGCGGCTTCAGCAGCCACCGAAGAAAGTGATGACCGAGCGGCGCGGCGAGCCAGGCGTCGCCGTGGTGGAGATGAGTGATGAAGGATAGGTAACTGACTGCTGGATCTATCCGCATGGAGTGAGCATTCTTGAATCACTGCTGTGGCCCAAAAGCATGGAGAGTTACAATTTAGTTCGACTTTTTTGTTTTCTAGGTCAGCCTTTTCTTTTTTTGTCTGTTACGTAATTTTAAACATAGTGTACAAGTCAACAACTACTTCATAACTAACCCGTGTGAACATCTTCTAACTATTTCTTTTACAAATTTTTATTTTGTTCATCTTTCATACTAAAGGAATGTGGCAACAATTTGCCGAGTACTTGCAGTTACTCATCTGTCATTTATCTTTATCTTTCTGTTTTAAGTTTTTTCTACTGATGATGGTTGATAACAGCAATTTCTCTTCTAGTGCCTCTTCCAATATTTATTCACCAAAGAATGAGCATGATATTGTAAATGCTGAACTAATGTTATCTTTTACAGGAAATGTTTGAACCATGGATTTCTTTTATGTTTATGCATTTGACTCTTTATGTATTGTTATTTTGCCTACTATAGTAGTATTGTATTGGAAAGCTTATTATTTGCAACTTAACATAATATAGGCTTCCTGAAGGAGCAGTGGTAAAAAATTAATTTAAAAAAAAGGAAAGGCAAAATTCAGTCTTATAAAAAAAAACAAAGTTCTTTCTTCTGCTTTTAGCCTGGCTTCTATAAGATCATCTCAATTGCTCTCAAATTTGCACAGCAAATCATCAGCAGCTGTTGCACTATTTCACTACTAATTGTCATCCGTGTAGATGCAGATTGGTTGCAGCGGGAGTCTCATCAGTGTGCTTTTGTAATAGGGCAGGCTTCATCTGAGTGTGCACGCTTTTATGTGCAGCGGACATCATCTATCTTTTGTGACCTATAGTGGCAAATATTGAAATTTGAGTCAGCTGGCAAATGTTATCCACTTTCAAACATTACACTATTTACACAACTAGCCTTTGTTCACAGACAACTCTGTGATGTCCAGTGTTAAAACAGTATTACAAATCATCAAGGAGTATTGTGTAGTCTATAGAAGATCAAATGAGCATAACTGCAAAGACAAAATATTTTTGTGAAACAGAATTTTAGAGTAATATTTTGGGGTTTAATTTGCTGTATCATTTGAAATAGCTTAATTCCCAACTTGTGAGAAAACCGAAAGACAGTAAGTGTACAAAGTCCTTACTGTGTATTGTTCAAAGAAAGCAAGATTAGGATGTCTTATCACTAGTGGAAATTTTTAATAGACCATTTTGAATTTGAAATACATTCCTAGTGCAAAGAGAGAATCATTCTTAAGTGAAATTTTAGTCATTTAACAATGAAATCAAAATGGTATTTCATTTCACTTTTACATCACTTTATCATGCGTTCCTCATTTTGGCCAGCCTTATGTTTAGGACATAAGGCTTGTGAGAATGCATCAAGTTTCATACTTCCATTGTGATTTTTACAGGGGAAAGCAGTTGTTGAAGATTAAAAACGTTGATTTAAAAGCTGCAGGTACTTTGAAGTGTTGTACAGGTTGTGGCATGCTGGTCCATTTTGTGCTTTGTTTCCAAAGGCCAGTGTGTGAATTTTGTGAAGGAAAAAAGACAGAAAACAAAAGCCAGTTTCACATCACAAGTTATTCATGGGCAGGACAAATAGTAGTGGGAAGAAATACATATATATATATATATATATATATATATATATATATATATACATGTATATAGGTTATTAATTGACACAAGAAGTATGCATTGCAGGACATCATTTTCAACTATTTTGCTCTATTGAAGTGCAAGCAGTGCATGGCATGAAGAGAATAATACATTGATATTGACCTGCGGTGTTTGAACATAAATTATGACACCATTCTCTAAGTGTTGTCATAGGCAGTTGCACCACAGATTTCCTGTATATTAACATGACTTACACATTAAATAATAAAGTCCCAAAACAGTGGTATTGTACTCTATAATAAAGATGCATGATACAGTCATAGTGTGTGATTTATAGAAATGTATTTTGATTTTATGAGAACTGTTGTTTTTTTCCCCCCATTTTTTTTTGTTAAAGCAAAGAACGTTAATTTTTAAAGAGTATTTATTGTTCTCTGAAAGATGCATGATATAGTGTGCCAACTTTAGAATAAATTTTTTTTTCTAAACAAGTTACATGGATCTTTACATGTTGTGCGTCCTTCACTTTCAGTTTATTGTAGGTATGGGAAAGTGTAATTTAGAGTATTGGAGAGATTATTAAGGTGTCACCGATTGAGATTAGTTGCAGTCTGTTTAATTTCACTTTGATGTTGCATGAAACAGTATGATTTCACAAATTTGCGAAGATTGTAACATGCGTAGTATAGGGTAAGGTGAGTAAGGTGAGCCTCTTAGCTAGGATAGACATTTGTTTTTTTGTTGTTGTACAGTAAGGTTGTTGATCATTGTGTCCCTCTCCCTCCCAAATCTGCACATTCTATATTGTTTTAACAGAAGCACAATATGTAAAAGACAGAATTAAACTACTGCAATCTTTTTGTCTTTCACTGCCCATATCGTTGCGAGAGACAAATAAATAGAGGCTGAACATCACAGGTGATTGTGCATGCAGGAAAATTCCTCTAGAACTTGAAAGTACTTTGTGAATCATCATTTCAACATTGAAAAATCAACAAAAATAAATGCCACTAATTGGAAGAAATGACTAAAAAATGATATGAAAATGGGTATCATTTTCAGTTTGATGTAACGCTGTCTCGTGGTGTCACCAGTGATTGTAAATCTTTAAGTCAAGTCCTAAAAGAGAGTGATTGCTATAGAAAAAATTAAATCATTTCACATTTACAATGACATTTTATAATGGAAACTAGAAATGTTTTGATGTCAGATGTTACTGTACGTAAAGAAAAGATGCTGCGTTTTTTTTGTTTTTTTTAAAATGAAATTATAATCTCTTCAGCATTGTATTTTTCTTCACATTGATCACTGCACCCATTAATCGCGGAATATTTTCCCCTTCCCTCTGTTTTTGTTGTCCATGTATATCATAGATATCATCTGTAGGCCTATTATGAAAATCATAGTCAGGTCAGTGTACACGAACAAGGTTAGGGTGTATCTTTCACAGCCCTGTGTTACTCCCCTTTCTATATTTCTAAGAGAGGTGTGGTGTGTACATACTTGTATTTCCCCCCTGCCAGCTGGTGTTTACAAGTACAGCATGGATATATGGGCACACTGATTCTAGATTTTGTGCTCAGCTATTGTGGTTGTCTTGTAGATTCCAAGATTATGCAGATACTTTCATGTGTGGAAAATAGGTTCAATTTTGAAGATGTTTTGTACCTGTAGGTCAGTGCTGTCGATAGTTTTGTCCCAGTTCTGAATGATTGTGAGGTAATGTGACTCACATGTTGTAGAGAACTATTTATTCAGGATCTGAGAAATATATTCTTATTATTTTGTTTTCTTTTAGGTTTATTTATGAATACAACTTTAACAGGAATATTGAAAAATATTTTTAAAAACTTTTCTTTATGGCTCTTTACGTCAGCAGTTTTACACAATTCAACAGTACGATAAATGTATGTTCATTTACTACACATTGAATGAAAAACCTTACAAAAATAGTCCAAATGACCAAAATTTTAACATTTTGGTTTTTCTCTGTTAAGTACATGTAAATTCTTAGTTCTATTTTGATATCAGGTTTTTATGTTAGTAGAAAGCAACATGTTCCTGTTCATCAGTTTGTTGTGACTGCATTTATCCACAGACACCAGATATAGTTCCAGACACCGATTAGGTCGCACCTTACCATGGTGAGTTAACTGTTATCAAATACATGTACTGTACATATTAGAACTCTCTGTGATTGTTGATTTAAATGGCTAAATTGAGCAGACAGTGTGGAAACCAAATGGGTTTATTTCATGAATGAAATATTATCTGTGGTGGAAGGAAGGAAGGATGGAATCATTGCATGCCTTAACTATAGATTTGATAAGAGGGTCTGATAATCTGCAATTCAAAGTATTTTTTTATTTTTTTTTTATGAAGCTGCTAACTTTGGATTATGGGTGTCACCATATTTCTGTGTGTTTATATGTCTTGCGCCCAGGGCAAATGACTTGGAAATTGCGGCGGATGAGTTCAAGTCACAGCCATTTTTTTTACCGTTTTTTACTATTTTCTGACTATGATACCAAAATATTTCTTTTTTCAGATTATAAAAGGTTAAATTGCCATTTTGATAAAAAACAAAAACAAAAAAAAAACCAAAACAAAACAAAAAAATTTAGTATCTTAGTCGGAAAGTAGTTTAAAACGACCGTATATCTTCATTGCCCAGCACGACTTTGGACTCACTTGCCCTGGTCGCAAGTCATATATATTAATAGTATTTATTGAGCATTATGCTAGTTGATGTATTCCCATGTAAATATCTTCAGAGTGACAGCCTTCCAATATCTGATGAATATTATGAAAGAGACAGATTCTTAGATATTAGATATTAACTTTTGAAATAAAACTTTAAGATATCCATTGTTTTTCCTTTAATAGGTTTATGTGGATCAAAGTGTTCAACCAGTTCGAGATGAGTGAGGAATCTGCATGCCTGTTTTTTCTCCCCCCAACCTTGCCAAGTCCTTCAACTCAGGAGATCTGCGCTGTTGACAATGGAAGAAGCAAATTATCACTATAGAAATTGCTAATTAGAACCACTGTTTGCTCTTTTGAAAGTAATGGTTGTAGTATGCACAGATATTTTTCAATTTCTTATGCATTTGAATTTCACTCTTCCTAATTGGCTGCAATCAGTACTTTTTCTGATAAGGTTTTCATGATAGAGTTAAAATTTTTCACTTTTCATTTAATCAAAGAACACCTTAGATTTGAGATGATTCGGTTTAGTTATGGAAATAGTAATGATACTGAAATTTGAAACTGAAATAAACAAAATTGCTATGCATTTAATATATGTATCATTTTAATAAATAAGATCAATAAGCTTATATTATATAGTCATAAGAGCTCAGTATTTATATATATGCAGTGATAATGCTAGGTATATTCATTATAGTATATGTAATTGAAGGTTATAGATTCCTAGTATAACTCAGGCCAGTTACTAATGATTATTGTACCTGTGTATTTTTGTTTGCTTACCTTCAAGGCAGGGTTTGTCTTCTTGAAAATTGTGTGTTAGTTTGTTGATCCTCATCAGAGAGCTTGCTGTTATGAAGTAGGATTATGTGGTGAACATTATTGTGGGAGAACCAAGAGGGACTGATTCAAACAAGCATCATGTCATATTGAGAATCTCCATAAGATTTTGTAGAAGAAATATGTCGTGAGAAATGTGACTGTTCTTGTTGCTGTTTGTCCTTTGAAAGTGCAGGGTTTTCCTAACATGACATTCTGTAGTAAGGTGCTAAGGGCCATATTATTACTGTAGGTGTCGGACTGACATCTTTAGCATATTTGCACAATTTTGCCAGTTTATAAAGTGCAGTGTTATACTAATGCCCTATTGTTGACATAAATAATTATATCAGTTATCATGTTTACAACTAACAATGCGTGTAATCAGAGTCCAGGACCCTTGTGCCTGATGAAAGTGTTGATTTCAATGAACAACTAAAAAGTGAATACTTTTACAACTGAGTGCTATAAGGTTTGATGAATAGTGAACTATAAAGTGCTATACTAAGTAGTTTGAAGTGATAACACTAACATCTACATAGAGTTCATATTACAAGTTGTTTTATACACAGAGTTTGCACAACAGATCATCATTGTTCTGTTCATATATTAAGTCCAAATGGCCTACGACAGATATTAAATTCAACAGTAAATTATAGTAAAGTAGTTAGTGTAATTTTCAACTTGTTCCGTTGTAGACTGATGTGTCTCAAAGTTTTCAATAAACAAAGGGATTAAATGGAGCAGGATATTAGAAAAAAAAAAAAAGCAGTGTTTCAGTTTCCTACTGTGATGTCATTTTTTTCGATGTCATTGTTTGTCACACAGTTGTTAACTGTGTTAGCTCTGCATAGTGATATATTTGTCTCAGAACATAATATCAACTAAACTGTTTTTAATCTTCATCGAGTGATTGTATTGTCATGTCAGTATTTATTGCAGATCATAGACAGCTGTGTTTTAGCTTCATTTAAATGGGATGTTGGTCTCAGTTTATAAACAAGTTTTTATGTTCCAGCGTCATATCATTTTTATATATTTTGCTATTTTCTGCCATATTCTCAAGTTGGGTGAACTACACTCTCCAAGAAAACAAGCTTGTTTTATGTTAACTTATTGTTCCTACAGGTGTCGCTGCTGCAAGGAATGTTGAATCAGTTCCTAAGTCTATGCTCAGACTGAGGCAGATTTGACTTGAAACAATTTTGTTTTACAGTGTGATAGAAAGCCTCACATAAAATGCAATATAAACATTACAGAACAGGCGAAGGCTTCCCTGAGATTTTAAATTTAAGGCATAGTATGAAATGAGTCATTGATTACAGTATAGTATTCTGAGATTAAATATGTTTGTAAAGTCCTGGGAGAAATTTTATACGTAATATCATCTAAACTGTTCGTTCTCGGGAGCCTTTCAACCTCCAATGTGGTAGTTATCTCGGCTGTAAACTGTTATAATAAGTAGTTTATAAAATATTATCATTTTGTGTTAAATATGAAAGGACTTACTTTCCTAGTTAAATTCACGAGAAATACTTATGTACTGAAGTGTTAGCTATTCAAGTTTTCAAAATCCAAGATTAATGTTTTTATTAATTATATTGATTTTTGGAGCATCCTGTAGTGAAATGATCTAATATCATGCAAGGTCTTGGCAAGTCGCCGATTGGTCACTATTTATTGCCCTTCTCTTCAGAGATTACCAGGAGTGATGTCTACTCTCAGTGCACATGCACTTGTTTGATATGGTGATTGACAAACTAAATGTGATATAAACCTGCCTTTGGGACTTAACAAAGCATCAAAAATATCATGCTGATTCAGTGTACATTGTAAATAAAAATTAAACAAGGTCATTGCAGTTTATGAAATATTTTTTAAACGATTTTTTGTAGTGCATAGCTGGATATTTGCAAAATGCAATGTGGCAAGAGCAGTTGTATTTTTTTTTCAGGTGTGTTTGAGTGTGTGTGTGTGTGTGTGAATGTATGTGTTTGTTTGTTTTTTTTCTATTGTTATTTGAAATACGGTGATGTCTTGTGTCTGCTGAGCTATTTGACAATGGCAGACAAGTTATTCTTGTGACCATTACTCCTAATTATCAAAATCGTAAATTTTTGCCACTAAAATATATCATGGCTTGAAATACTCCACGAAGGAATTACATGTACCTTGCTTCAACTGCACCTTTCACACTGTTTTGTCAGTTCGCAATGGCTTGAAGTTCAAGTTTTGATTTGCAGTATTGCCGCTTTCTTGAGAAGAGTGACAAAGGAATATGCATCAGCTTTCTAGGCTAAACGTGGAATATAACTTTTTGATCTTTTTCATCCACAATTGCTGAAATTTACCCTACAGTGCTTTGCTTATTGATTCTGACTGATTAATTTTAAGGTTTTTGTGAAGGTCTGTTGGACGTTAAGGCTAGGTATCGCCTGTTGTTATTTATGTAAAAAATTTTAAAAATGGAGCAATCCATGTCATACTGCCTTATCCTTAGACAATCTTAAATGATAATAAAGAACATTAAACGAAATAGTAAGCTTGTGGCCCTATTCTAGTACCTCTTTATTTTTATGGTTTCAGATCTGTTCAAATTTTATCCAGTTTTGGCATGTCAGTGTTGATTTTAGTTTTAAGTTAGGTATTTCTTTTTTTTTTCCTCTTATTTTATTACCCATGAAGCTGCAATAAACAATGCTTGCAATTAATTCATGTAAGATGTGGTAAGCAATTTCGTTTTTTTATCAAAATCTGTGAATTCTACATTATGCAAACAGCGATATGCAATGCCTGCTGTCTTATGTGCTTTTTCCTGCCACATATTTTTCTATTAATTAAGACCTGTGTTGTCTATTATCAACGTATCATTATTTTATCAGTCAAGCGTATCCTTCACCTTGACAAAACTTTGTCCTTTTTTGTACATTAAATTTTTTACATTTGTTGAGTACCGCAGGACTAAGGTTTGATCAGCTGTAACTTCAGATCATTCAAAGTCTAAGTAAGTTGATCAATACTATGTGTGCTAAAAACATCAGTTTTAGTCACAGAATAAACCTGTTATCAAACCTCATTGCTTTCTTGTGTCAATTTGTTTGATCTACACATCCGGTAATACATGTGAATTTTGGACTTTGTTGTTGTTTGCACTCCACAAATGTGTGTGATTGATTTTGTGGCTAATGTATGGTTGATTTTGTTGTTGTTTACTATCCACAAATGTGTCCGATTTTGTTGCTAATGTACGGCTGATTTTGTTGACATTTGCAGTCCACAGTGTTGCGTGTGATTAATTTTGTTGTTGTTTGCAGTCCACAGTTGTGCCTGATTGATTTTGTTACTATTGTATGGTGATTTTGTTGTCCGTTGAAGTCCCCAGAGGTGCATAGCTGTGGTTTTTGTTGGTTGCTTCACAGATGTGTCTCATTTTGTTGCTACTATACGGTTGATTTTATTGTTATTTTCAGTTCACGCTTGTGTCTCATTGATTTTGTTGCTAATGTACGATTGAGTTTGTTATCGTCTGTAGTCCACAGATGTGTGCATAGTTGATTTTGTTGTCAGTTGCAGTTCACAGATGTGCATGGTTAATTTTGTTGCTGGTCGCAAAATTAGCAAATATTTGATTTTGTTGCCAGCGGCAGTTCAGATACAGAGCTATAACAACAGCAAAGCAAGAGTGACACGACAGCACAAATAGCTAGAAAAAACATTTCTTGGCTTTACTCTGCTCAAAGTCCCATCCTCACAACAATGACTACATTTGGACTGCTTGATTTATACGGATGTTAATTTCCATGGAGGGATGAACCATTGATGATAGTGCAGTTGTGAGACTAGAAATATAGGAATCAAAACTAGTTCTCGAGATAATTTTATTAATGATGGTCTTTCAGATACAGAAAGAGTTGCTGTGGTATCTTGGGAATGAATGAGCAATCTCTAATTTATAAAGGAAGGATACAAGTATGTATAAATAATCATGGAATTTGTTGAGTAATCAAATGAAATGAGGTGTTGATCGATTCAACTTATAACTTGGGACATACACTTTACAATGTTCTCTGCCTAAGAATCCAGTCATCAGGAGATAAAAAATGTGAGCTCTTAGGCGGACTGAAAAGTTACACAACCCATCTGACAGATTGTCTTCACTACGGTACTATGATTAATTAATCGTTAATGTTAAAGATTTATCTATGCGATTAGGTACAACTGTATTCCCTGTATGTGTGTTGTTATAATTAGATCTAGCAATTGTTGATCTTTTTCAGCATTTAATTACATCAACAATACCAAGCGTACAAACGTCAAGGTAGTTTTCACGTAACGGTATCGTTGAAAACACGATAATGCTATGCTGCTTGACAGATAATCACATGAATCACTCAAAGTAGCAAAACAACTGACCAGTCAGGAGGCTAAACTTACTCCTTCTTATCCACAGAGCCAATCACAAATGCTGTCCCACATGTTGTGAAACAAAGAGATGGTTACAAGTTAGTCCACAATGTGACCTGATTATGCAGTCATACATCAACCACCACTTCCACACCTCAGCCTACTTGTTCCCTCCACCCCTTGTCCCCATTTACTGCACGTTTTTCTCAAGTGGGCAATTATGTTGTGAAATTAGGCCATAAGTACTCGCATGTCTTGGCCCAACATCAGCCCTTAGGCAAATTATTTCAAAGCGAGTTCTTCAAGGGGTAAAATTTTAGAGGGAAAAATACCGCTCTGCAGCAGAGGCAGGTTCTTAGACGGATTGGGCTCTTAGGTGGAGGGTTCTTAGGCAGAGACTAGATTCTTAGACAGAATCAGCCTTACCTTCTTCAGAGCATCATCAGTTGGTACTGAATGAGACAGAACTTATGTACACATTGTCAGAGAAAATGACACAAAACCGCAAGTAGATCAGACTACATTTTATATAGTCAACAAGTAGTGTACCATCACAAAGCAGGAATTTCTCTCCCATCAGAAAACAAAAAACAAAATGTAAATGGGACAAACAAAAAAAAAAAAAAAAGAAAAAATATTGATCATTTACAGTTTACAAATCTCTTTCATGATTTCAATTTTAGTTATGAAAATCCACAGCATGTTTTAGGTCTGAAATATCTAAGATGAAATCAGATCACTATTCAAATGCATTTCTAGAATGTTTAATACAGCAGGCTTAGCCAAATATTATCATGAAAGAAATACACAGAACTTGCAAAAAACACGGGACATTCATAATGTTCATGTGCTCAAAGTTTCCAGGTAGTTTTCCCCGTCATTTTGAATTTAATGACAAAACGGTGTTTTTGAACAATTTACTTACAGAAAAAAAATTACATGCATCATGATTGATATTATTCACACATATTTTTTTTCATTTGTAAATAGCACAAACAAATATGGCTTACCTCACAACTGGCACAGACAACAATGAAAGGTACAGTTACACCATTTTGGTGGGATGAGG
Source organism: Peronia verruculata (assembly GCA_038406235.1). Taxonomy (NCBI): domain Eukaryota; kingdom Metazoa; phylum Mollusca; class Gastropoda; order Systellommatophora; family Onchidiidae; genus Peronia; species Peronia verruculata. The sequence goes on along the minus strand of JBCAUA010198430.1, from coordinate 9,057 downwards.
ACTCCCTTATACAAGATTGAGAGAAAAAAAAAAAAAAATGCTTATTTTGTTATTCAAAAAATCTTCATAGTTACTGCTGCTCTGCTCCCATTCCAAAAGAGGACCAGGGGTTCATGCCATCAATAGTTTTTGTATGAAAATTTTCTTAGATACCTAAAGTTCTCCTTGTTTGTCCAAGTGCTTTTGTACATATGACTATAACACATCGTTACCATTCTGATAATTTTAAAATTTTTTCCTTTTCATTTTTCTGGCCCAATCTGTAGCCCATAAAGCAATACATATGTCAATGAAACAGCAAAGCTGAACATTAACTTTAAAGTCTCCTTTTTTAGATAAAATAAAGCATCATAATAACGAGATACAAAGTGGAAACAAGTTTTTTCTCTCCTGACAATTTGGGGGTCAAGGAATTTATGAGGTTTTATTAGACAGCCCCATGATATTTGCATATCATCACCTGGCATTTTCAGGTATTTTCCAGGGACAACTCGATTGTGACAATAGAGGGCTTCCTGAAATATACAGCTGTTGGCCATGTTTTGATTTACTTCATTCTGTTACACTTTTTGCTACTAGCATTTCTCGTGAGGAATAACAAAAATAAAGTACATCGCACATAATTATACAGTTTTTAAATAAACATTAAATATGGACTAGGTGTAAATGTAATTACACTGCATTTGTGCAAGAGAAGTTTATGTGCATAGGAGGCTAATTTTCACATTCTTTGTCAGAATAGTTCTGACTTAACATTTGATTTATTAGTAACTTCTATGGGATTCATCTCAATGTCCTTCCACAGATCAGCACTTATCCATGTTTGTTCGTTTCTTTGTGTTGGGGTTTAACAGCACATCAGCACGGTAACGGCTACATTGGGCCTGTGCACTGGAATAAGAGCAGAGCAGTAACAACATGCATTTAATGTAAGATTTACATGGTGCACATCTTCACTGTGACATTATGTCCAGACAAATACATGTATGACAACAGTTACATTTGTACATGTGCAAATTATGACCGTTGTCTTACCCAACCATTAGTGTTTCATCACCAGAGGTGTTTTGTCTTGTTCATGCTATGCATTACAAAGGAATATTACGATGTGGCAGATGACAGAATGGGGCTAAAAGCCGATAAAAAGAATATCAAAGTGTTGTTACATTACAACAGTATTTGGTCACAAAGTACAAAAATAGTAACAGTTACATGTTTTACGATACACAACTTCACAAACATATTTAGTGAAAGAGACAAGATTATATATACATGTACAATGTCTATTAAATTTAAAGGTGAATGTTTTACAGCTGTCCATACATGGATGGTTGAATAGTCAGCATTTAAATAAGAACAAAGTCAAAGCCCCCTGAAATAAATAATGTTTTTTGACCTGCATATCTACGGTACATTGACAAAACCTTTTCCATGAAAACTTCCATTTAGAAACACTGAAGATTTAGGTCTATGATCTCATTTTTAAAATACAGGAACAAAATACACTTTTTTGAGAGTGATGCAAAGCAGTAAGTCCTCTTTTGATAATTAATAAATGGTCAATTATACTTCAATAGGTGGGGAAATAACCCTGAAGTGTCAGGAATATACAGCTGATGTACCAATGTCTCTTCATGTTCACAAAATGAAAGCTTAGACCTAAACGTAATATAAAAAGAATTCCTTACTACTTCTGTGTTGAATGTCATTTCTCAAGTAATTTATGTGTAAAGTAAAAAGGATGAATTGTTGAGCAGATCAACCCTCTGACGTGTCTATTTCTAATAATAAAACTGTGATGATATATTTTTTTGTCAGATTATGTGACAACTATAAACTGCTGGCATATGTCTTGTCTTCTGAATAAAGCTTTTCAAATTCTCATTTCTCTTAAGTTCAAATTTAGAAAAAAAAAAAAAAAAAAAAGAATTTTCCCTTCTCCTACCTGTTTGATACATGCAGTTAATCTTAATTACAATAAGAAGAAAATATTTTCCTTATATCAGAAATAAAAAAAAAACTTTTTCATGATATATGTTTTTACAAAGAGCAAATTTTTTTTTTCTCTTTACTGCACTGCTTATTCAACATCGTGTCTGGCAAAGGGAAGTAATTAGGCTGATGAAAAATGATCCCCTATTACTGTATTGCACCCAGTTAGATATACTCTTCCTAACCGTACAGAATAAACCAAACATCACTAGTTTGAATGGTATGTCATAATGAAAAAGGTAGGCAAGAATGGTTTAAAAGGCTGGTGCAGTCTTGGATTGTGGACGGGGGACGGAGGAGGAGAAGAACACCACTGGTATGATTTATAAGCTGCCTGCAAATTAAAAGTATAAAAATCAAGCACATATTGTTCGTGGCAGAATAATGTGCCATCATAAGAGAAATACTCATTCACATTAAGCTATGGAACAGACACATGTCTTGCGCCCAGGGCAAATGAGTCGCAAGTCGCTCCGGGTGAGTTTAAGTCACAGCCGTTTTTTACTTTTTTTTTTTTTTAAAACTATTTTCCGACTATGGTACCAAAATATTTCTTTTTTTCAGATTAAAAAAGGTTAAATTGTTGTTTTGTGAAAACAAAAACAAAAAAAATTTAGCATCTCAGTTGGAAAATAGTTAAACACAACCAAAAACGGCAGTATGTCTTCATTGCCTGGTAAGACTTCCGACTCATTTGCCCTGGTGGCAAGACATATAGATCTACATGTTTTCAGAGGGAGTCTAAAGTTCTGCTACTCACTAACTCTACTGAAAAGAAACTTTTTTTAGGTAATAACTAGAATGTCCTTGAACTTTCATAACTAAAGTTAACTGTAGGATCAAAGCAAAAACTGAAATGACATATGTTTTATTACATGTACATGTATACCATATCAGAGCACCATGACTGATCAAGTCATCCTTTCACTGTAATCAAGGAAATGAAGACAGAACACGATACATCCACAAACAATATAAGGTACATGCAATGAACTCATCACAAAACAATGAATCACTACAATGGTCATGTAACTCCTATAATACATGTATATGTAAACAAAGGTACAATGTAATACCAAATACGGCAAAAGGTACATGTATATACTTTGGACAAAGCCCAGCAGTGAGTAATAACAAAGCATACTGTGGTAATATCCAATGAAATAACCCCTGCCATTTCTAAATATATTGTACCATGCCAACAATTGCAGAGTTATGGAATGAGGCAACCGCCAACTAACAAATAAAAACGCAAAAGCAGATCAACGAACCACCCTAAAGACTGCTATAAAATGAAAAATTGATAAAGTCTGAAACAAGTCATCTACATGCATGTAGTCCCAAGTCATTTCATGTTGATATTTCAACTTATCCACAGATTCTGACATTTTTCTTCTAGACTTCTGCCCAAATGAGATTAAAAAAGAAAAAAATACTAAAAATTTCAACAACAGACAAATAAATATACAAATGGAAAACATAGGGGTGAAAAAAAAAAATTTCAAAAGTTGGACACAAATTAATTCTATACTCTTATGAGTAACTTGTTACAATATAAGGAGCAAGTCCATGTATTTTTTTCCCATGACACTGGACAGTCTTTTGCAATTTATGTGGAGAAATCCCTCAAGACACCAATAATAAATACAGGGATGTCAGTCTCTCTTTATGAAAAAGTAGGAAAACTTCCTGCAATAGTCTATGGCAACATGTAAAACTGAAGTGTGCAAATGGTAAAAAAAAAAACCACAGCGGCTGATTTCAGTATACGTAGACTGAAACTACACAACAGTGACAACAGATCATTGCATGTAGCTTTAACATGAATTGTAAGGAGAAAAAAACAACAAAAAACCAGTAATATTTCAAAGCAAGATAATAGCTGGAAAAATTTTTCAAATGGAATTAAAATAAGAGAAGTAACAAAAACAAAGGAAAAAAAAAAAAAAGAAGAAATGCTGATACATGTAAATGATTTGAGGGATATGAAAAAGAATTAATTTAATAAACTGGACAAGTATCAGATATGGAACTGCATTACCAAAGAACTTCAAGAGTGTGCAAGTTATTACCACTGTTTGCTATTCGGGCCCACATCAAAATTGAGCAAAGCCTGTTATATCATGTTTATGTAAATATAGATCTAATCCTCTTTATGTCCTCTCCTAATTTCAAACTATTTTGACAAACAGAGATGCTCAGAACCTTATTTCTATATTCACACAAGAAAATCTTTTTCATTTGCTGAATGTGTGTATATCACAGAAATATATCAAGTCTAGAGCCTGGCTTGTTTTGAGGACGTGTCGTAGAATCTTGGCCAAACTCCCTCCAAAACTAGTTTAATGGTGACATTTTAGACACTATACATCAACACGATGATTTAATAATCTAAACGTAAGAGAATGGCATTTTCTTTTAAAAGGTGTCCATATATAAGACAACAAAATCTGTATAAGTTTTTTTTTTTTTTTTTTCGCTCTAGCTCAAAACTTCTAATATCCATCATATGTGGACAGTGAATGTACAATTTGGTTAGGTGTATGTATTCAAAGCTCATTCTCAAACTCTTGTTTAATTGTTGTTAAAGATGATTTGTCTAGAGCATAGAGCCTGCCTGATATGCATTCGAGAAGGCTGTACAATTCTATTTGTTTTCTGTTCCCTAAATTTCAGAGCAACAATGTATCTATATCTAATGAATTTTATAAAGAAAAGCAAAACCCAAATGTGAGACTGAGAGATCAGTTTTATGGAATGAAGTTCAGTATATAAGAATAAGCAGGAACACAAAGCTTTTATGAGCCAGTTTATAAATAAATAAAAAACACTCTGCTTATTCTCTATTCTGTTACTGTACTTTTATGTAGCTACAATTTCAATTCAGCAAACTGTCACAAGTCCATCTTCAATTGGCAAACTATGGATCTTCTTTTCACAGATATAATACAAGCATAATTCATTCATCAAACTGACTGGCCAATTTTCATTCAATTACCCAAGAAATTTCTGAACAAACATGTTTTGACGCTTAATGTGGTTCAGCTAATAATGTTAGAATTACAGTTCTCAGATTTTGGAGAAACTTAATCAGCGAATAAAAAATAACAAATTAATAAACAAACAAATAAGTTGATAAAATATTCAACGAATACAAAACACTCCCCTAAAAAAGGCCCAAAACCAAGTACATGGACAAGTAATTCCACTTGGCTGTTACTCTAACTAAAGTGTGCTAGAAGTTGAAACCGCAGGGGGAAGATTACGATGTGTACTGACATGTCAGTGTCGCAAAATAAGCAATATTAAGTATGACAAAGCCAAAACTATCCAGGCACCATGCAGAATATCAATGCTTTATACACACATATATAAAAATACTTTAACCTATATTTATCTTTCCACATGTGTATACATAAAAAAATAATACATGTAATAATAAAAATAAATAAATAAAAAGAGAAATCTATATATGAATTGCCATAAAAAGGCTATCAGATCTTTGTGCTCTGTACAAAGAGACCTAAAGTTTCAGAAAAACTAGATGTATGTTCTCTTGTCAGATTTCTGACCAATTTCATAATGTGCACCGTAGTTACTTAGCAATGAAACTGAAACTGTCAAGCTTCAACTAGTGGCAGACAGAGCTAGTTGTTAAGGACTAGATGTACATTTTGAAAACCATAGGAAACCAAATTTGTTAGAAAAACAACATATCGCGAGCTCAGTTCTTTGTTGTCCTATCTCCATTTTGGGTGATTTGGAGATATATATGTCATATGAAAGAGGGATAGTAAATCTATCATATATTGTAGTGATTTCACCAACCACTTGCCCAAATAGGTATATTTTGAAAATCATTTTGTCCTGTCTCTTATGTACAAAAATAGTTGCTGAACTCAGCTCATCAATTTTCTCAAAATGCAGAAAAATGGAGATAGGGCAACAAAGAACTGAGCTCACGATATGGGCCTCTATGCAAACATTTGAATAATGCAGATGACTGTGTAAATTTCAACATTCTGTTTGTTACCCATCTGCAATTGGATGATTTAGAAAAGCACAGTTGCAATTGCATACTTTATTTTCCATTCATATTCTGATATCCATTTTTAATGCATAAATGCCATAAAAACTATCGGTTGCACAATGACATTATATCAAATAAAAACCCAAACCGCAGTAACAAACGGCTTATCTTGCTTTGATTTCTCTTAATTCAGTTGTTTTTCTTTAATAACATAACAGTATTTTTGCACTATGCCTCAATATTTATTGCAATAGTATGCAAAATTTAGTACTATTCACCAGTTCACAGAACTAATTTAGATCTAGGGAAGCTAAAGTCATGTGCAGTTCTGCTGATTTTCATAACTTCATATAATTCAGTGCGTCTCTGATACTTCTTACTATAGATTTTTTTCCCATTTTTTTGTGTACTGTTTTTGAACTATAAACTATAGCAATAAAACAGAGATGTCAATCTGTCTACATGAAAAAGCAAGAAAAGTTCCTGGTATATTCTCTAGCAAAGCGTAAAACTGAAGTACGCTAATGGTAAATAATACTAGATTTGGGGTCCGACAGAGAAATTACTGACAGCCAAAAAATAGGAAATCCTATTAAAATAGAAAATCTGACAACCCTGAATAAAGCACAAAACTTTTCCATAACATTATATCTGTTCCACAGTTTCTGGATTAAAATCATTTCGTTTTCTGAATGCCACTTACAGCATGACTCCATGACTTCAATGAATTTATTTTTTCTTCTTCATCATCAATGAATGGGCTGATGATATCATAATTATTGTTATATTTTCATTTGGCACTTTTTATATATCTGAATGATGTTCATACAATGGGCTCTTACTTGAAATTTAAAGTTACATTGACTAAAATGGACTCCCAGGGAATATGTCCTCAGATGCCCATACTATGAATTAGCCAGTCAATTCCACAGAATTAGAGATGTTTCTTCTAGTACCTCATGTTGAAGTTATCTTTATATGATTGTGATGCATTGTGTTATACTTGAAGTCACTAAAACAATTGTGACACAAAAATATTTCATGCTTATACAAACAGCATTGTTCTGAATAAAGAACCAAGCTACAATATTCAAGTGTTTGTAATAAAATATCAGGTTTACCTTTAAAAGAAGAAAAAAAATAAAAAAATTCAGATTTGGCACCACTGATGTTGAAATGAAGCAAAAAACATAAAGCATACGTCACAATGCAAAGTTGTCTTATTTCAAACTGCATTAGTAGCAGTATTTCAAGCTCTTTCACTATGAAATAATGACAATAACAAACTATTATACTTGTCCTCAGTCATACTCATTTTATTGTCAAGTTCTCCGAGTTACAACAAAACAAAGAAAACAATATCATAAAGGCATTGGTAAGGTTTGAATAATACATGATGATTATGAATAATAATACATGGAAAGCAAGTCTTTGAGTATAAAGCTTCCGACTATCATAAATCTCTGTTCGTACCTTTGAACAAGGTGATCAACTAATGTGTAAGATTACTGCAGCAATGGCTACCCTATATATGTATTTGCCAATAAAATTAGAAATATCAGCAACACCGTCAAGAATGAAGCAATTAAGCACAAATCAAAATGAAGCAAAAATAGAAGAAGCCACCAAAATCGTTACTGAAGTTAGGGATATTTGCTGACAATTTCATATGATGATCAACGTAGATGAGTTTTGTATGTTATTTATAGTGAAGCAGTATGCATACTCTCTCTTTCAAAGCATCAAAATGTAACCTGACAAAAACATTGTCAATAGTTGATGATGGTGAGCACTTCAGGATTCATGACTGAACATTTGAAACAGTTTCTTGTTCAAAATCAGGTCACATATATGTCAACACTAAAATTCAATGTCTTTTTTTCAGAATTACTGTACAGTGATCTTCTCAAGACATGTGGAGTTATCCAATACTGAAGATAATTCCATGTCAAATGTAAATAATGAAAACAACAACAAAAACCAGAGATAAAATGTGTATTTCAGAAGTATTGTCTTCTGTGAGCAGAATACTGATCGATTTCTGTTGTTAAAATTGTAAAGCATTGCTCTATAAGTTTTCTTTTTTGCTGTAACTGGTGCCAGAATGGCCTTTCATGATTAGATCACCTTTGATTACATTACACAACTAGTAGCAAGATCCTTAAATGTAATACAGGCCCAGAACACATCAATTTCACAAGCAAAAAAAAAAAACCAAACAAACAAAAAAAAAAAAAAAAAAACAGTGCTCTGAAAAAACTGGACAAAATGATGTAGCAGTCTATCAAATCTCCCACAGTTCCATGACAATAACTAGTCTGAAATGACGACCTGTTTGTAGAATTTCATGAAGTAGTAAAAATCATGGTACGTATCCAAGCTTCCATGTACGTAAATATACATTTTTTTTTTTTTGGTCTACAAGTCAAGTGGCCATGACAATTGAGAAATCTGAAGCTTCAGGCCTACAAAGCAAGCTAAAATCCCCTGAGAAGTCAAACTAATGTAACAGATCACCAATTATGATACAAATAAACTATGAACTGTTCCCGGAAAAAGACAATGATCTAAACTAACTATCATAGAAACTAAGGACAAAAATTCACTACTAATTTTTTTTCCTTTGTAATACATACTCTGGTGTAGAAAATAAAAATCTCTATGACAGTAAAAAAAAATAAAAAATTATCGGGTTCCAGCTATAAAGTTTTGTGATGACCAAAATACCTGTCTGAGAAGTTTGACATCCTGTGACAATGTTGCCAGACATTTAACAAAAAAAAAAAAAACATTGCTGACATTGCTACTGTAGTAAGAAACTTAAAAAAAAAAAAAAAAGGGAAGAAGGCAGTAGGGATTACTACTTTAATTAGATCATTAATTTGGTCCAATCATTTCAGGAGCCAAATTGATACATGGAAAATGTGGTTCTCAATGTGAGACAAAAAAAACAATAACAAAAAAAAAAACACAAAACAAAGCAACAGCTGAGCAATAAGTAGTTACATGGATTACAAAATAGCTAAAAATATGCA
>JBCAUA010198320.1:0-21236 GCA_038406235.1 Peronia verruculata | reverse complement strand
CAGCCAGGTGGAGTCAAATAGTGATTGACAATACGTTAGGTCTACCGTTGAATGACCATTGGTCAAACACGTTAGAACTGACTTAGCAACTTTTAAATACCATTTTTACACGTAGAAAAGGCAGTACTTTTAAGAGAAAACAAAAGCTCAAAATCGCATTTTTGGGGCAAAATCCACATTTCAGGATGCCCCCCCTCCCCCCTTTAAAGTATATCAGTTTTTCAAATGACACTTGCCCAGTATGTCTAGTGCTGCATTGTTCTTGAGAACAACTCCTCTGTTTGGATCAATCTTTTCTTCAACATCATTTGTTTTTGTCGCTGAAAGTTTTGACTTTCAGTCAACGTCTTTCACATGAAAGTTCACTGACTATTGTCATTTCTGAGGACATGACCAATTATGAACTGTCTTTTCTAAAAGAAAAACTACCAAACCATAGCATTGATCGGGGTCCACAAAGAGCTGGTGCAGAAGTACTGTACTTCCATTTCTGCATTTGTTGTGCATGACTTGTGCCACACTAAAAAACCACAATCAGATTGTAAAACAGACAAAAATATGGTCTGCAAACAATCAGAAAGATTTCTGACATAAGTATTTAGCAAGTAAAGTATTCTATCCCATCTAAGTGCTGTAAGATTATGAAAGATGCTTCTGAAAAAGCCAGGCTTTTCATGTTAGCAGACACTGTTTTGAGAGAAGTTTGCAAGTTTTCACACAGTTCTGGGGTGGGACAAAAAGATGACACATCCTGTGGACATTCCAAGAACTGAAAAGATCTCACATGCAATGCTGTCATCATAATCACAGAGCGTAATTTGATCTATTTCCTAGATCTAGATAGTGACAGCTGTCCTCATGGGTAAGTCTCTCCAAGACCATGGGCATATTATTTGTTATAGTTGGTACTCTGAAGTCCTGGATTTCCACTAATAACTCTCATGCGACCACTCAAACACTGTTGTTAAGTGTGATGAACTCAGCTCTACTATCTTGACCCTCAAACAGCCACCCAACAACAGTTCGACTCTCATATGAAGCATGCACAAAGTCTATCGACCTCCAGTTTCACTGTCATCATACAGGATTCCTATCATTTAATTCATAAAACGGCGACTGACTTCTGAACTCAGCATTCTGATTAAAGTCAGAATTTGACATCCCTGGCATACACTTTTCCTTAGCCCTGCTAGATTTTCTTTATAGAGCATATGTAAATGCTGATAAAACATAATCATACAAAAATAGCCATTTTAGTACTGGATCTTTTTACAGTCTTATCTGAACAATATGAACTACTTTCCATTGTCTTTTAATATCACAGTGTTTTGTTAGCAGTGCAGAACTCTTGATGAGGATAAACACAATGAAATAACTAACAAATTTTGACAAACTGTTTTTTCCTTGAAAACTGAGATTCAGCGATACAGTCTCTCTTTGAATATATAGTGGGCAAAACGATACAATAGGTTAGCTTTCAATATTGAGGAAAACAATCTAAAAAAATGGGGAAATAAAATGTGATAAAAAAAAAAAAAGGTGTTTCGTCAAAATATGTTAAACAGTAGTCCTATCATGGTCAGTGGCCCAGGTGTAATATATGCTATACCTGCATGGTAACTAGCCTGTCATCAACCATCACTTCTTTGGTCAGGAAGTCGGCTCCTATTGTTGCCTTGTACTGGTTGCTGAACTTTTTGGCTACATATTGGTTCATCAAGGATGTCTTGCCAACACTGAAACAGCAACAGAGCAGCAAATTAGGGGAGAAAAAAAACAAAAACAACAACAGAACATCAGTCATATGCTAAGATCTAACAATACAAATAACCAGACTGAATGTGTTTTCAACATAAATATATATATAAACATGTTCTAAACAAATAACTAAATACATAAAACAAGACATCTTACATTTTACTGAAATAGCAAATTTTGATAATGCAAATATACCATGTGATCATAATATTACTAATCCTTCTCTGATCTTCTCCCCAATTCTGCTGGCCCAAATGAGACGCAAATGATTGTTTATTATCAAACTTCACTTGCAACATCCTAAAGCTACCTGAACTATGGCACCGGAAGACAGCAGCTCCAAAAAGTACAGGTGCTCCATTTACTCACTCATTTTTTTAAATTTTTATTGCATGCAACCCTGAAAATGTCAGTGAGATTCTAAAGAGTTCCAGCACACATTCTACTGCAAATGGATCTTCCTTGTAATTATTTGCCTAGCTCCTACTCTGGATGAAGAAAAAATGGAAAGGAGAGAAGAAAGAAAAAAGAGAGAGAGAGAGAGAGAAAAAAAAAAAAGACATTTCACCGTCTACCTTTTTTCTCATTGAATATCATCTTCTGCTGAATCAAAAATGATCATCATATATTGGTGTATTGTAACTATCTCAATCATACAAACTTTATAGTCACCAAATGCTTACATGTGAATATACCACCTGCTTTTTAAACCCGTTTTGATTTCATCCAGAGGCATTCTAAATGATACCTGCCTTTGTCAAATGAGGATTATTTAAGAACATGCCTGTACTTACCCACTGTCTCCTAATATAATGACTTTCAACAGCACCTTCTTCCTGGATGCCATTGCAGCTTTCTGTGTATTTTGTTCTTCAGAATCAAATTTTTACAGAAATCAATCCCTGAAATACACAAGAAAATGTCCGTTGTAAAACGCAGATAGCAAATTGAATATTTTTTATTTAACACATGGCTGAAATACAGGAAGAATCGATTCTACATGAGGACATACCACACTGAACACAGAAGATATGCAGAAAGTGCATGCCTGACGTAGATCATATCATTTTCACAATGAAACAGTACCATACCAAATGGCTGAAATTACAGTGTAATCTATAATTGCCTAGGCAAAAGCACATTTTATTATTTTTTTTTTCCAGATATTCAACCCTTTCTGCAAACTATTAAAGTAATATGTTACTGGTGTTGCAGTTTCTAGCATCCATTAGACTTCGCAACGAAAACAGAACAACTTATGTAAGATTAAAAGCACTCAAATTGAAACAAACGAAGGGCATGTTTTCTATGACTGCACCAAATTCCCTTTGTCCCTTTATCAAAAGAACAACTGAGCACTACCTGATTACTGCTTTTTTTTTTTTTTCAAAATATATATTGTGCTTATCTTACAAAACAAATTTAATGTTGATTTAAAAAAAGGGGGGGGGGGCCTGCATTCTCAACCTGTGCCTAGTGAGGCACATTATCACTTATACTCCAGTGATAATAAAATCAGCTAATTCTGTGTTAACTTGTGGTGGGTTGGAGGTCAAAGAGAAGAATGGATTTCCTTTACAATGGATTTCCTTTACACATCCTTGTACTGTGTACTGTAGTACTCTAGTCTTCCTCAGAGACCTAATTGCCCAGTGTTTGCTTGGTCACCCCTAACTAGGGAATGGCTGTCATATCTCCCTTAGGCAAGGTCCTTCTGATAATGGACATGTGACACCCTGTTATCTATGTAACTAACTGAAATAGGTCTCAGGCACAATGTGAATGCATTGACAACCCCTTTTGAGCTCTTCGATTTTTGGCCCAGAAACAGTCAACCATACAGACAAGTAGACAGCTTTGCATGATTTCCTTTATTCTACAAATTATGTGGATAAAAATACATTTTGTCACTGTCAAAATGTGGAGCAATTACAATAAAATGTAGGAACTCCAATTTTTACACCCACTTTTTTTGTGGAATGCAGGAAAGGGAGGGAGGTGCATTAAATGAATGACTAAAAGTGATATTTCAGAACTAATTACACTTTCCTCTTACCCTATTAAATCTCTTTCCATTTGAAAACCACAACATAGTCTGCAATTGATGCCTACGGTTTGTGTAAGTGCAACAACCTTTTTACCTTGCCTGGATATTTCTCCCATCTATGATAGGTCACTGAGTACCTTTTCTTTTTCTTCATTAAATTTCTTTTAGGTCAAGTGCTTATTACCATTCTATTATTAATCACTAGTGTTTAAATTTGCCATTACAGATCTTTAAAGTTAGGAAGCCCTGACAATATTGGCTTAAAGCAAATACAAAGATAGATTATTCTCCAACTGAATGATAATTTCCACGACAAGACTAAAATGATTTCTACAATGTCACTAATAGCAGACTGAAATAATGACAGCCATTACATGATCATTCATACCATAAGCTTTTTAAATAAACTGAATCAAATACACCACAAATATATGCTACAACAGTACTGAGGATCTATCAGCACTTAAAAAGTAGGTTAGGAAGGTGAACCTAGCTAAATCTACTGAACAAAACTGTGACCTATGACTTTGCTAATGATATGTATCTTTAAGTCATGGTCAGTAATCTGTGTCAGTGACATTTATGGTCTTAACATAGTAATGTCATCTCATGAACGTAAACTTAACTCATTATGCGTGACCAGGCTTAACAGCACTGCCTGACAGCCTAGACTATAAACCCCACAGTATTTGCTGGTAGATGAGAGCAGGATTACAAACCAGTGATTTGCCCTCTAGCACAAGCAACAACTGCGTGACTCTGGAGTTTGTGAACAGAGAATAAATTTATGAATGGAAAACATTTCCTCGAAATGCTAACAACTTAAACCTAGTTCTGAGCTAGATTTGTGACAAATTTAATTCTTTTTCACCATGGAAAAATCGGTGTTCCAAAGAGAAAAACATATCACTTTCCTGCAAATTACATACACAGCATTGTAACACTATGCTCCTGGCACTAAAAAATGAGTGTGTGTGTTTTTTCACTTGGAAATGCCAGACAACAAATGGCTGCAGCATGTGAGGAACAATCCCTGCTAAATTTGTTAGGAATACCATTCTCAGACATCAGATTACAAGTTGGTCCCCTAATTCTAAAAGAGAGACAAAAGACACTGTCCTGTTACAATGGAAGGTGTCAGGAGTGACATGCGTCTTTACCAAAAAATATTCAGAAAACTACTTAATCATAATGTATGCCATGTTGTGGCACAAAATTTTATTCCTTTTTTGTTAGTCTTCAAAGATGAGACTATGTGAATGCACAAACCAGATTTAATTTAAAAAATCAGTCCAGCTGAGGCAATAATTTTAAACTTTACAGTTTATGAGAAACCCTCTCTTTTTCTTTCAAATACAGCTATCTGGGAATAAGATTTTGAAAAATTTTACTTCACAGAATAATTGTTGAGTCCCTATAGGCACCAATTATGGCATTCATAACCCTTCAATGTGTCTGGTGGCCTGTGCATAATGTTCCTTCACAAAGAATATCGCTGTTATTAAACTTTACACAGTTTATGAGAAAACCCTCTCTTTACTTTCACATATAGTTATCTGGGAATAAGAGTCTGAAAAATTTTGCCTCACAGAATAATTGTCGAGTCCCTATAGGCACCACTTAAAGCATTTACATGATTTATAACTCTTCAATGTGTCTGGCGGCCCGTGCATCAAGTCTTGAATATCAAGATCAAAGCAGACATAATGTCACTGACACCCCTCTGTCTTCTTCATTTCTTACAGGCAGTATTATGTTTTCGATCTAGTAAGTATCAGATTTTATTTTCTGGCCTTTTCAATATCAGGATTATCAAGCAAAACATACCTGGCATGATGACAGATGGCAAAAACTGGCATAATTGTGTGGGAAAAGGTGTTTGATTTCTATTCTAAAGATGAAAATGAAACACAATTGGGCATACTCCCTTGTGTCTCATAATATAAATCAGTCTGAGATCAAAAGAATTAAATTCTTTGAAACTTGAAATGCCTTTGCAATATAAAGTATCATATATGCTGAACCTGCCCATAGTATAACAGCATCCATTGAGTTTTCATAGTTCACTGCCCTGGACTGTCAAGCTTTATCCTTCAATGATCCACACAACATAAGATGAGAAGAACTGCAATCAACGCCCCATGATATCAAACATATGCACAGGTAAATTTAATCTTGTGGGTTTGTATAAAACCCATCAGATATCACCAAGCAATTTTGCACTGCAACTCCATTCTCGGTGGTACCCATGGCTCCCTGTGTACCATACATAAAAAACTGCTACCCAAGATCTATATTTCACTATTGAAGTATGAAATATGTCAACTTCAAGAAAGCTCATGACTAAGTAGTAAACACAAATATATAATTACATTTGGAGATCATCATGTACTCTTTCTCCCTGAAATCAATTTTGTCCCACTGTGATATCTTTTATATGCTTTGGAGATCAAAACCTGGGAATAGTAATATTTATTCAGGATAACTCAATAGGTTTTTCCCATGGCATTTATATGTCCCCATACTTTACATAAGTGCATACACACCTGCTTTTACAATGAACGAAGTGTTAACTTTCAGGAGAAGCAATCAATCATGAAGATGTCAAGGGTTGACTTCTTATCATATATGAACAAATCGAAAGTGTTCTGCTCAGGTGGTAAATATATCCCTCCTAGGCCGGCTTATTTCCACTTTTGTATCTGATGGACAATAAAGAATTTTGTAAATAAATGTGCAGACTGGAGAACATTTCATGACCCACATATATTTTTTTTTAACTATCAAGAGCATCCATATTTTACTAGGTCAATTTTGCACCAATCTGTTTTGTTACAGAATATTAAGACACAAAACACCAAGTCTCTCGACAGAACTTTGCTACTGGAATTTCAGGAATATAGTGTTGATGATATGAAAAAATTGCGCCCTATAGAAATATAGCTATATTGAAGGAACTGATGAAATGAGCCACTGAATGATAGCCTGGATTAGCTCCCATGAAGAGCATGTGTGGCAGTACTGTACTTACATTTTCATGCTGATAATGGGAATCCTGTATTATTATATTAAACATATATAAAAAAAAAATCTGATCAGCCCGTAAACAGCCTGAGATAAAAATAAAGCAAATGAAGACCAGCAGCTTGGATTTCTGACTCAGTGTAAGGTCACAAGTTTGACATCCCTGTTTTATACAAGGCAATTTAACAAAAAAAAGTGATTGTTAGTGGGCTCAGCAACAGGCAGTTCACCACCCAAAACACAACTATGGCAGTGGCCCATATGTTCAATGCTCAGTAGCAATGGGTGAGGAAAAAAATGTGGCGACTGCAAATTGAAGTTAAAACTAGGAAAACCATTTTTACTCAGTAATTAAAAAACAAGCAGCAGTTGTAGGCTACTCTTAATTCTCAATCTTCATTCTGTCCACCTGTACATGAACTATGAACTTCCTGTTTGTAATTGTCATCTGGGTATGGACTATCTGTCTTTTTATCACATTAATTCAATTATGATGTTGGCAGTCTAAGAAAAAAGGATGGTCGACTTTCCCAGACAGAGATAGCTGCTGTTCAGTCCCACTCACTATTCTCAGATACAGAGCGATGCTTTTCACACCAGCCATTATTATCAGCTATCACAACACTTTTCCCACATGAAATTTTCACCAGGTATGACTCACACCCAAATTAGACTTTATTCTTGTTCAAATTTTGTAATAAAACACTGTTTTCAGAGCACAGCACTTACGCGAGAGACTAAGCGGAACAAACACTTGAAAGACCATTTCAGAGACCTGGAAAGTACTACAGAGGATCATGATTCTCTAAGAGCATTTAAAGATATTAAGGATATTTTGCTAGATGTTCTACCCCCATAGGCAGTGCCGTCATCATCGAGCGTTATTACATTAGATCTAGAGTCTAGATCTACAATATTTCCTAGGTCTAGAATCTCTTGATCTAGATCGCGAACCGCTACCCTCTTACACTAGCCTTTCTAGATCATGGGCACATATTTTGTTGTTGTCAGTACTCTGATGTGCTGATTTTCTATCAACAACTCTCATGCGACCACTCGACAGCATTTTGTCGGGTGTGAGGAATTACACACTACGAACTTCGATCTCGATCTTCAAATAGAATATTAGTCCGACTATCGTTCCTTGTATGTATGAGAATAACTCCTTTGTACTTCCAATTCGCTGTTGTCATTGTGCAAAATTTGTATCGCAAATTATTATAAAACCGCAATTGTCCCGTGGATCAATATAAGTCAGCAGATGATCGGCCAAAAGTAGGAAAGTCGAGACGATCAAAAAGTCGGAATTCCCACTAAAGCCGGAAGTTTGAAATCCCTGTAACCTGGTTAAACATCTGATAGGGAGAAAAGGCTGTTTACATTAACTAGATTTCAATGTCACCTCAAGCTAAACCAGAAACAAAATGCCAAGTTATCATTTTTCAGTTTCCTTATCATAGCATTATTCACATGGTGATGAATCATAACAGCAAAATGAGAAAGTAAATTTATATGCACATACTAAAAAATCACAGACATAAACGATTCATTTAATTCAAATAAAATGTAACAAATATTAAACATATCTTCATAAGTTGTCAAATTAGAAAAGACCACCAAATCTGCACTATCCTGGCAAACTTCAACAAGAGTTAAATACTATCTGATTCATGCCAGAGCTAAATTGTTCCAAGTACATCATGGAATTTTTGCAGTAAGAACAATCTGATTCGAGGCTGCTTTCAATGAAACTACTTAGTTTATGGGAATACCTGGACTGGTACAAATACCATACAGCCCGCATACTAAATAACAATAGCCTAGAACAACCCCACTGGCTTAACCTGCTGGGACCCTCGGCAACGTTAGGGTGGACGAGCTGGTCAAGGGTCTCATACATGTTAGCGTTGGGAGGACCGTCACCCGCTCGTCAGACCTAGGCTACATGTTAGCGTTAGGGTGGACTTGTGCTCGTCGAGGGTCCCAGCAGGTTAAGCTAGCGGGATTGTTCTAGGCTATTGTTATTTAGTGTGCAGGCAGCACGGTATTTCTCCCCCTGGACTAAAAAACAAAACAGCTAGACATAGAATAATGGAAGATGATGGAAATAGTTTTGATTTTTGGATATAATGAGCAGCATTTGTGTCATCTTCAAAGAATAATCCCTGCATCTCAAAAAGTCAAAGCCATCCATAAAACCTGGAGATTAATGATCTGATTTTTCTGGAAAATGGCAATTAAAATCCAGGTGTATCATACCAATGTTATGACTAAATATTTAAAATGCATTTTTTCCTTAACTCTAGACCTGCGAACCTGCCACACAAGAGCAGAACTCTCCAAGGTGAACAGCCAGTCAGCGCTAGTGCTTAGCTTCATTTCAGCTAATGACCACTGACTCCAGCTAGCCTTCCAAATAACACAGTAGGCCTATGCCTATGTCGAACTTCTAACTGACCTTGTGCTTTGTCAAATCTCTCCCTCAACTCCACCCCTTTCTTTACACACATAATATGAAACTAAGCATTGGTAGATGGGCTGGATCACAGGTACATGGGAAATACAAAAGGGTGTTAAGAAGTTTGCAACACCTTACACACGGACTCCTGTCATCCTTGACGTTTACGTCACTAAATTCATTAATTTAAAAACTGTAAGCTAGCACCCTCTAGTGGCTCTAGCCATGCGCATTCTGGTCATTCTTCTTAGATCAAAAGGGCCAGTGTTTGACTTCCAACAGACCAATGGCTAAACAGAAATATTTACAACTGATCTAAACAATGACATAGACATGAGGGCACAAGCAAGCTATCCAATATGTAAATGGACAAATACAAAGGCTGCTTTAGCTTTCACGTGAATAATCATAGTTCACTATGACTGAGAGCTCGATCTCTGGTCAATGCAAAAGTTATTGAGTGGGCACTGTAGTCGGGAATGTCGAGTGTGTAGTTATTACTTCATAAGAAATAACAATAGGTTATTTGAGTCCCGTTCCCCCCCCCCACATCATTATTTCTGTGGCACTACAAAGTTCAAGGTGGCCTTTTTGAAGTATTTGAGAGGATTTAAGTGGCCTCTGGTTTTTTCTTTTCCGTTCCAGCTAACAGGATTTCAGTTCTGACCATCTCACACTCTTAACAATTCAATGTTGAAAGATGGCCTAATGAACTGTGCTGTGCCTACTCTAACGACAGTTTGACAAAATTGAGATCAATAAATTTTTTAAAGTCTCATAACAAGGAAAGAGATCTAGAATCTAGATCTATATCACAAAGAAGTCAGTCAGTATATGATCAAGCAGAAAGTCACCTTGTGTACAAAAACAGGCTATCCATGATTTTGAAAACAAGATTACAAAAACCACTTACTACATCACAGACACAAAACCTGTATTAAAGTTTTGAAAACATGCCATGGTTTAATTTAGTATCTTAGGACAGTTGTCTAGATCTATTTTGTGACCATCTCTATTTAATCCAACTATAATTATTGATATTGTGAAGAGCTAACACAAGATAAACTTCAATTCAGGGCAGAAATATCAACTCACAGACCGTGACAGAAATTCACATCATGTGACAAGCATGTGAGTAGAGCATTGATAAGTTAAAGTATAAAGAAGACTAGATCTATTACTAGATCTAGATCTAGATTCTGGGTCTCGATCTCGACTACGACAATATTTAACTTTAGATCCATATTTCTCAAAATCGCTATTTTTTTTTTTTTTTCCTCAGTACTATGAACACTCGACATACTTTATATCTCACAAAAATCAGGCCAGAGCTCTGAATCAGACTAACAGATTTGGTCAGGCCAGATCTGAAATAGGACACAGGCTCGTGATAGCCTACGCCTTCGTCATCCTATCAAGGAAACAGGTTTCTCATTTACATTTAGAATATTTCCAAGTGACTTGGAGCTAAAACGGATATTTCACATCCTCGTACTTAGTAACAAATTAATATTACGGTACAGCAATATTTTGTATCTCACCCGTTCAATATAAGTGATTTTTCAAAGAACAAGTGTTCCCATCGACGTAGATCTAGATCACTCAACAGGGAAAATAAACACCCTCCACAATATGGCGCTAAATCCCGTGACCAGTGACGTCAGCTTCCAGAGGTCAGCTGTGTGAAATAACTTCCGGTTCATAAATGCGAAAGTAGATCTAGATCTGGAGAGACAAAGCAACGCATACTCAAAGATCTAGATTCTAGATCATGAGTCTGAATCTACGTTGAGCATTATTCAAAAGAAAGCGATGGGCGAAGAAGCTGATTTTCATTCTTCAGAACTCGGCACTAAACAATAGTGGGTGTTGACTAAATCCGCTGGCGCTGTGGGGATTAAAGCCTCCTCCACTGATACTCTCACTCTCATCAGTCTTTGACTCTCTTGAATAGGCCTACTCATGGCTGTGGTTATCCACAACCAACTCAGTAATCATCAAGATTTAGATCTAGAATACCTCTAGATGTAAACCAATTTTGAGATTCAAGATATTCAAATCTAGATTAAAATATATTATGTTTGGAGACGTTTGCTTCCTTCTCCAAACATTATTTTTGTCTAGGTTCGTTATTGTAGCGGAAATTAAATGGCATTGGCAGTTCTATTACATAGCCTACTAAATCTAGATCTAGATCTAGATCTAGATACAGACCTAGATCTAAATCTAAATGTGATTTGTAAAGTCACTGGCCTGCACACCTGTTCCTCCCAGCCAACCCACTGACATAAGGCTGTACACCGTTGGTCAAGTCTAACAGTCGCCATTGCCTTGAAAACCTTTTTGACTTGATTTTAATTTTAAAGAAAATAAAAATATTTTACTGAAAAAAAAGCATTCAGGGTCTAAATCTTGTTGCTCAAAGATGTTTGTGAACACCCTTTAACCACAATATATTAGATCTTACCAGGACTGAAGTCCAAGTAAGACAAATTAATTAAAATTAACTTCCGCTATGTTTTGCAAGAAGTCAGCAGATTCATTTTTATTTCAACTTTGGTTAAAATGTATTTGTGTATGAACCCAAATCTTGTTCTTGCTCCAGCTGCATGTTGACATGTTGTGAAAAAAAAATACTGCACTTTTTCTAGTGTTTATTAAAATTCTTAGAATTATAATACTAATAGCACTAATGAGTAGTGGAACACTTTGTTTCCTTCATGTGAGACAGTGTTGTAAATGTATTCTTGGTTGTTTATTTGTTTCAATTTTAAACATCTGAGAAATTGAAAGAGATGTTAAGAAGTATTAAAGTAATTGATTGATATCTCATCATCTGGCTTTATGATCAGAAAAATGTTGTGCTGATTTTCTTTGATTCAGGAAAATTGTATTAGTTGTGCTGTAGGGTGTAACAGTGGCAAAGCTTTGCTGTTGTCTCAGACTATACGTAGTAGATATCTTTTCTCTGTGTTGAAACTTTTGTGTTGCTGATTGCCTTCCATTGATCAGTTTTATAGAAAGTCTGTCTAGCTGTGAATCCAGTCAAGAGGTAGAAGTTAGACATATTTGACGTTATGGGGTACTTCGCATCTGCCAATTTTTATCTGAATGTAAACTGTTATCACCAAAATTACTTGTTATCTCTTACAGTCATAGAAGTTAAATGAATGCAGAGAAACAGTTCCATTTCCTGTTGTGGATTTACAATTTAAAACATAAATCACTGTTATCAGCTCCTGCACTGCGTATTTATATAATATTTTTATGCCTTTATAAAATTTCAGTTGGGATGATGCATACAGTAGAGAACTAAAGGCCTTTGAAGATGTTGGTGATGTTGGAGAAATTTGGTGAGCATTATATATAAACTGTAGCAATTGATGAATAATAAAATGAAGAACTGGAGTACACTATATGTATATTAATGTTTGGCATTCGTTAAATCGTTTCTTTTCTCTGAAAAAAAAAAGGGGGGGGGGGGGGTTAAAAGGAAAAGGAAGAATTTGAATCTGAAAGAATGGTGCTATCTTTTGTCTGTCTGTGCTATGAATGTGACTTTCATCCTCCCACCTCTTGGAGGTTTTCAAAGATCTATTTCATGTTCATCCTTATGTAATAATTACAGTGGTCTCTGCTTAAAAACCCTCCGCCTAAGAGCCTGGTCCGCCTAAGAACCCACTTCTGCTAGAAAACAGCATTTTTCCTCTATAATTTCCCCCTCTAAGAACCCATTCCGGTCGCCCCCAAATACAAAAAAATCCATCTAAAAGCCTGGTGTCGGACCAAGATACCCGAGTACTTATGGTATAATTCCACATCATACTGTCCACTTAAGAGAAACGCACAGTGCTAGATGTGCAGTAAAATGGGGATGGGGGTGGAGGGAGCAGGTAGACAAAGGAATGGAAGTGATGGTTGATGTATGACTGCATAATCAGGCCACGTTGTTGACTAACCGGTAACTATTTCTTTATTCGATAACATGTGGGACAGCACTTGTGATTGGCTTTGTGGATAAGGAGGTGTAGGTTTAGCCACCTGACTGGTTAGCTCTTTTCCTCATTCAGTCAGTCTGTAAACACTTGAATCACTCGTGTGATTATCCATGGGGTAGCATAGCAATATCATATTTTCAACTACAATACTGTTATGTGAAAACTCACACAGCGTTTAGGCCCTGAGCGTTATTGATGTAACTATACGCTCAGAAGATTAGGAATGGCTACATCTAATTATAACACATACAGTGAAGAAGGCTGTAAATTGCATAGATAAATCTTTAACTAACGGTAGCTATCAACTAACCATAGTACTGAAGACAATCTGTGGTCATATGGGCTGCGAAACTTTTCAATTCGCCTAAGAACTGGTCTGCCTAAGAGCCCACTTTTTTTGTCTCCCGACGACCGGGTTCTTAGGCGGAGACCACTGTACTTCATTTTAGTTGCATTTGCGGCTTATACTTGTTTCAGGAATGCTGTTAGTACACTGTGAACTGAATTAGATGTTTCAAATAAAGCTGACACTGTATCTTTGGATTAATGAAATGAGACAAAATTATTTATAACTTGAAACAATGCCCCACTCACAGATAGTTTTTTTATGACAGAATTGGTTCATTTATAGAAAAGCTTTCACTGTCAGGGTATTGAGTTTTCAAATTTTCTGTGCACAATGATGCATTGTAAATTATTGTCATGTTGATCTGGTCTGCTTGTTTTCTTCCTTTTTTTAAATGGATGTTTAATCAATTTTGTTCATATTAAATAATTGGACAGTTAATAATTGGATTAGATTATGTCAAGTCAATGTATTTTAGTTATTGATGCTGTTTAAAACATGTACATGTATTTAGATACCTAACGTGTGTCCTTAACACTAATAGACTAATGGTACTTCTTCATGTTCGAGCAGGTTTGGAGAAGAGGCACAAGACAGGATTGTCAGGTGGCTGACTGAAAAATCTGAGTTGTCTCCCTTGTCTCATACGGTTGATCTGGGCTGTGGGAATGGTATGCTGTTGTTAGCTCTGGTAAGTGCAGGAAAAAAAAAAATTAGAGAATGAGGATCATGTGTGAAGAACATTGAGCAGACATGATGAGAAAAATTAATTAATTGATTATTTATTGCTAGAATAAATTTATTATGCACATCACAAATGGATAGAGCAATTTGAGATGTGAGAACCCTCTTGGATGAAGTTCAATTCATAAGCTACAGTGAATGCACATTTTTGAAATTATGAGGACACAGATTATTTACAGATTATATGACTCATATCCATGAACACATACTGACACATTCTGTTTTTTTTTCAGTATATATGGGACAGACCATACTTCAGAGCTTAATCCTTTTTAAATGATTTTTTAAATAAAGAAATAGAATGTAAATATGATCTCCTGAGTACCCATCATCCTTATTTTCATAGTTCTGTCATAAAAGGAGGGGAATACTGTTCAAATGAGAGAGACAAAAAATTTAGAAAAAAAAAAGATCGAGCAAGAGAAGTTGTGCTATAGTGTGTGAAGTGTATAAGAGTATTACAATTTTACAACCAGTTATAATAACCATTTTTCTTCGTCCCTTCATTTCGCAGAAACATCAGTGCCAAAATTTTGAGAGACTAAAATGTTCCTGCTTCTCTTGTAAATGTCAGTTAAACTTAAATTAGTGGCATTAGAAGGATAGCTAGTGCTAGATGTATGAAGTGAGCACAGATTTACATGACATTTTCACTTTCAGTATGAAAGAATCAAAATAATCAGACTCATTCATGAGAAGGAAGCTCTTATGGAAATGGAGTTAAATACTGACACATATCTTGCTTTTTGCCACAGGGGAGAGATTTCTTTGATGATTATTAAATGCTTGATGGGTGTTCTGTTTGAGAAAATATTAAAAATTTAAATGATTTTGTGTTCTTGAAATGAAATAGTTTTTACCCTGGAAACATTAGAAGAAACTGCCCAGATGGCACTGTTTCCAGAAATTTATTCATTAATCTTAAAGAGAGGATAGTTTAGACCTAAAAAGTAGTATGAGAGTGTTTATTGTCATTGGTGCACTTGCCATTTGAGTCACTCAGATGCACAGTGTGATAAGGGAATCTTTGGGCAGATCAGCCCTTGACATCTCCAGGCTGAAGTGTTTTGAAAGGAGTGTAGAAACTGTTCAAATTTACTGACACCAGGCAATCAAGCTGATGCATTCTTCATCAAGTTTGTACACCTGCATACAAAGTGGAAATCCTTGTTGTAATATTTAGTGAAAAGGTTTGTTGGTGCTATGATTTGGCAAATGGCAGCGATCAGCATGTATTATTTTGATTTATCACATAAGTCATTGTATGGAGTCAACAAGTGCATAATGCAGTCAGCTTTGCAATGTTCAGAAAGACTGGCATTTCGAAGAAAGAATTTGAGTGAATGACTGGGGATAATATAAAGTCAGAACTCATTATCTTCATATGTTTGTTTAAGGAAGGCCCACTGTCACATATTGATGACAATCAGGAGCCAGAGATAAGCTTTACTGGCAGTTCAGTTCATTTATCAGCAATGTTTTTCTAAGCTGAAAGACACAGCCTGTCAAGTCTTGTTGTACAAGTCTTTAGAATGCCATTGGAGGGCTTATAGTTGTTAAGGACAGTTTTGATAAGATTCTGAAAATTTGTCACTTGTGTTTTAATATTTTTCTCTCTTTTATATTTTGTAGTCTTTTTTTTCATTTGGCTTTGTACAGCTCTGTTCACCGTATGTTTAAAGATATCAGTGCATCTTGTGTTTAACCATACAAGTGTCAGAGGGTATTACTGTGATGCTTATTTATGTTCAAGAAATGACAGTCTTGGTCTAAATGGCAATAAAAGACAAATGCCATCATCGTGCCATTATATTGTTTGTTCTTTGGAAGGTGATTTCAGCACAAAGTATCATGAGTGAGGCTTTTCATAAATTGGCTCATAGCACCTGTTTAGAGTTAAGTGACTAGATCAGCATGCAATATTTTTTGCCAACAGTGCCAACAACACCAGATATTTTTGTTGTCCATGAAACAGTTTTCTTTCAATCTCAAGATATAAATTACCTGTTTGTTCTTTTTTTGCTGAGAGATAATCATAATCAATCCTTATATTCTTCTATTTATTTTTTTTTCTCTTAACCTGAAGAGAGAAGAGGGCTTTACATACTTGACAGGAGTAGATTACTCTGAAGGGGCAATCCAACTGTCCAGGAATGTCGCACAAAAAGCTGGGGTGACAGATATCAAGTTTGAGGTCAGTCCATATTTTTATTTGACTAGTTCTAGTCTTTTGTCAATAACATAATTTATAGATGCTCATCTTACTCCGATGCCATTTATTTCTCTGCTTTATCTGTAACTTACATAGCTATTCTTTTCCATCTTGACATGATATATTTCATTACCTTTGTTGGTAACTTGAAAAGCATCTTTCCTTCTGAAACCATTTATTTCTATGCTTTTTTAAGTAACTTAAATGGCTGTTTTCACTCTTGACATATTTCAATGCCGTTGTTGGCAACTTAGAAGAGTTTTTTTCTTTGAGACCACTTATTTCTTTGTGCTTTGTCAGTAACTGACATGTACGTCCTTTTATCCCAGACATAATACATTTCAATGTCCTCAGTAGTTACTTCAACACTCTGCCTGTCTCCCTGATCCCCTCTATCCCCTCTATGTATCTGCCATGTCAGTGAGTTGCTTGTACATTTTTTTCCATGTGATGACATTTGCCTTTGTGTTCTTCCTTGTACATGTGATTTTCGTATGCCTTGCGCCCAGGGTAAATGAGTCACAAGTCGTGCCAGGTGAGTTCAAGTCACAGCCGTTTTTTACTGTTATTCACTACTTTCGAACTATGATCCCAAAATATTTTTTTTTTTTTTCAGATTAAAAAAAAGGTTAAATTGACGTTTTGTGAAAAAAACAATTTAGTATCTTAGTCGGAAAGTAGTTAAAAATGACCAAAAACAGTCATATATCTTCGTTGCCCGGGGCAACTTCCAACTCATTTGCCCTGGTCGCAAGACATATATATCAGCATGCCTGACTTATTCCCAGGACTGTCTGTCAATCAAAGTGATGGCATAGTTAACTGTTGTGATTTACACAACATATCTAGGTCTGGAATTTTGCACTCTAAGAGAAGGGAGAGATTGTAAAATGTCGGTGATGACTCATAATACAAACAAGAATGATCTACAGACGTACAGACGTGTCCTCCCTCTCTTTGAGACCAAAAATGAAATTTGAAAGAAAAGTACATTTTTGTCTCCAAGTGCTATTTGTTCTGTAGGTTGCTAGTGAAATAATTCATTTGAAGAAAATCTATGCTCATTAAGAAAAGCACTAAAATGTACTGTATATTGTATGAATTTTTACCTGTACCCTAAATCATGCTCAACAATGGTGCCATAATGAGGTAAAAACATTTTTGAGAAACAGTTCGGAAAAAGAAAATAAGTCTCCCGGCATTTAAAAAAATATATATATTTGTCTCAGCATGACTGACACTTATATTGAGACCAGATGTTCATGTGTCGAAAATTACTTCAGAATGAGATCGGTGATAAATCGCTGTTTCATGTAAAAAGTATAATTCTATTAGTACGTTTTCTTTTCCAAATTCTTTTGAAATATGGTATATCTCACCTGCTGTGACATCTTTTTCATTCTTAGTAGTATGCATGCTGTGTATTGACATCTTACAGCACCGTCCTGCCAAACTGTCAGGTAACGTCATAATGCATTCCAGAACATATGTTTGCTTTTTCCCCACCCAGCAGCAAACACTGTCAAACTTTCCAAGGTTTTTTTAAGTTCCCTATTGACATGTGGCTGGAAAAACCCAAGTTTTGAATGATGAGTCACAGTTCTTATAGTTAGTTCCCAGTGGTTCATCTGTCTGAGCCCAAACAGTACACTTTTCACTGCTATTCAAATATTTTGACACCGAAAGAAACCGTTATGGCATTTTTGAACTACTGGTGGATATGTGAATCTCTTTGTGTCATGCACTTGGGCAAGAACAGCCTGATGTCAAAGTTTTTCATGTATAATGTACATGTAAAGTGTTCTTGATGCCCAATAAAAAGGGAAATGAATGCACTTGGCTTTGGTGGGAAAAATTATTTTAGCTACCATTTTACTGTGACAAGATATTCATAATCTGATCAGGATTAACTCTTACAACTTCATGACATGTAAAATGATATTAACTCTTACACCTTCATGACATGTAAAATCATATTTTGTCAACAAAGCTCTCATTGACACCCTAATGCATTTCTCCTTCTTGTGTGATGTATGTTTAAATACAAGAGAGATTTAGCAGATTTTCCATGAAATTAGAGCTGTTATATTGATATTGAAAAACTGTATTGTGCAAGTAAAAAAGTAATATTCGTCAGTCTTCATTTGCCGTGGATAGTGCTTTGATTTCCTTTCTGTTCATCTCTTGAAACAGAGAGTAGAGAATGATGGACCACAATGACAGGACTGTGTATGTCTGAAAGTTACATTGTTCATATATGAGGTTAACTCATTAAGGACAGAATTTTTCCCTGTCTTGCTGGAATTTTTTTCCATGGAAAAAAAAGAATTGATGTTAGTAACAAATAAGTTTAAAAGCCAAAACAAAACTCACAGCATTATTAAGAAATTAGACCTATTTCCAGAATAACAATACTAGTGTTGATTCAGAGTTAAGCTAGTTTTTGTGTGTGCACGAGAAGGAAGCTTGCACATTCCAATGTGAATCACGTCTGACAGCACTGGTTTCAGTCATAGGTCTTGTACCAAAATAATTCTGTGGGTGGAATTTTAGCCTTTTAGCGTTAATTGGTGGATGACCTTATTATTTCAGTTATTCGTGTGTATGTGTGCACTTATGCATGCGTGTCTGTGTTATTTGCAAGTTCAATAGTTTCACATGAGCTTTGAACAATTTTTGAAAAAAAGTCCTTGAGTTGTCATTTAAAATGATTAAATATATCTATAGGAATTGAAATATCCTGTGACCGAATAGTATTTTTTAATAAAATGACTTGAAAGCCAGCCAGTCTTTATATGTAAGTTTGGGGAAAGTTGGGAATGGTTTGACAAGCCACCTCATCAGTTCTTTTTCCTTTGGAATTCCCCATCTCATTTCTTTTCAGAGTGTTCAGTCTTTAGCGGAATTCTCCTGCTTTCTTTTCAAGTCTGTTTTATCGGCTCAGCCAGTGTCAACTCTGCCATTACATTCAGAATCAATTTATTCTTATAAAAATCAATTTGTCCATATAGTTTTGTTTCTTTTTTTTTCCCCCACTATTTTTCAGTTTTTTTCCTCTGGTCTCTAGCAAGAAATTTTACAAGTCACATTGTTTTGCAGTAAACAGAATGGTGTTTTTAGGATTGAGGTTAGGTTGTTTTGTGGTGGAATTGAATAGCTGCTTGACCTCAGGGAGAATTCACTTGCTGTCTTTTGATAGAAAGAAAGTAGCATATCTTATTGAATGTCAAGATGACATGTTTAATGATACAGAACTCCAGATAATCATGTATTCTCCATACATGCGTGCATGAATGTCATTCTGGAATCACCTGTGAACACAATTTTTAATGGCTGTAGGCAAATGATAAGCAAATCTCAGCAGTGGGTCTGTCCCAAGTGAATGAGTGAAATTTCTATGGCCCCCCCACAAAAATCACTTGACTGAGTCACTGCCCTGCCTTGCCCGTCCATTTAGTTTTTGTTTTGTCAGGAGTGATAAAACATGATTGATAATGCATTAGCATGTGAATTCTTATTATTTGTTCGCATATCTGTTTTGCATGGGCTACATTTAACCTCGGCCAGTATGAATGGGACAGCAGCTTAAAGGGCATCTGATGAATTGGAAACTGAATTTCTGCTTTATTCATAGTGTAATCCTTCTCACAAAAAGACGTATGAATAATTCTGTTTTCAACCTGATTTCATCTTCTGTATGCGCAGAGCAAATATGTTCTCACGAAGCAGTAGATTTACAGTCCTGTCATATCTCATCATGATTGAAAGTTCATCGGATACAGCTGGCATGCTGGCCAGTTGAAGTTAGCTTAACGATCTTGTTGGCTTATTGAGGAGAAGGAGCCGGCCGCTGGTCTAGCATTTAGTCTCTTAATCTCATGGAATACATCATTATACAACATATTCAAATTTACAGCTTTCATGCTGTGAACTTTCACCCATGATGCTCATTAATTTCTGTGTAGTCAGTTGAAAATTCTGTCATGTGACTGTCATGACTACTTCTCAGACTTATTTTATCTCCGCCCAAGAAGTATATAATGAGAATGCCTCTGAGTGAGATGGGTGACAACATGTGCCTTATCATAATGCTTCTTCCATTCTTTAGAAAATAAATCTTCATTTTTCATTTTGTTATTGTCATAATGTTCTCAGTGCAACTTTCCTGTTTGCATTTTCTGGATAGAATAGTCACTTCTACATTTCCATACTGTTCTGGACAAATTCACTTTGCCTTTTTCTTATGACAATAATTCTTGAATTTTAGTCATTTTGATGTACGTATGCTGCTCATTTTTCATCTACTTAGATAAGAGAGGCGTGATATCAAGCTAGGCCTGCTCACTTGAAACTCCTTTGTTTTAGGGGATTGTCTGTTATTGGATGCAAGTACCTGTAAGAAACACCTAAAATGTTGTTTTCCTCATCCTAAATGATAAATCCTTCAGTAGCTCAGGGTGATATGCAGGATACATGATGTGGAGAGGAATGGCTTCAGAAGGCTGAAAACTAAGGACATGGTGTCTGTTAGTACATGTATATGAGAAAGCAGTTGTAGGCTACAGGCTATGATTATGGTTTTTATAAGCTTTTCAACCTCCTGTAGTGGTGGTTATCTTAGCTGTCCACAACTGTGGTCAAAAAATAAC
>JBCAUA010198210.1:0-11577 GCA_038406235.1 Peronia verruculata | reverse complement strand
GACAGGTTGAACCAATTCTAAAATTTTGTACTTTAAAACTCCACTCAGGGAAAAGGCGCGGGGGACATGAACACCCCCCCCCCCCCAAAAAAAAAAAAATTAATAAAAATTCTACATCTAAGTTTTGTAACCTTTTCACAAGGAAATGAGTTCTACAAAAGAAACGAGCCGTGCACCTTTCATAAATGACAATCGCATTGCAAAACATTCGGAGCGTTCACTAGCACTTTGTGAATATTGTAGGGTTTATCATGTGTCCATCATGTAATGCATTACTGCACAGCTCATGGCAATTTTGGCTCTCCACAGCTGGCGTATGTTGTTACTGTTCTAATTGTTCAATATATTCTATATTGATGTTACTGTCCTTTATATGCAGCATACCGCCCTGGTCATCCGATTTCAAAATCCCAGTAAGCCCAGTTTTATTCAGCCCAGTATGGTCTGATCAGGATTTATGCTTTTGTCTCAAATGGAAGAAAGAAAAACACAAACATCATGAACAGAGAAATTTCGGCCTTATATCTGAGCTGCTCCGACAGTAATCTCCTTAGCTTACAAATTATAGGAGATATAAAATCATAGTACCTTTATTACAAAAATTAGGTTTTCACATTTTCACTGCAGTTTTTTTTTTGGGGGGGGGGGAGGGCTAGTGTTGTTCCTGTTTGTTTGTTTGTGTTTGTTTGTTTTGTTTTGTTTGTTTGTTTTTGTTTTTTTTTTTTTTGTTTTTTGTTTTTTTTTGTTTTTCGAGAAGATATGTCAGTTCTGACCTAGGCGAACATAATTTGTGCGCCTATGTTCTTATTGCTGCTCTGGAATTCTGCCAAAATATACTTTCCTTCATGGATATTGCATGTCAATTCTCGTGATACGAAAGTTTTTGTGCTAATACGAAAGTTTTTGTGCTAAACGAGATAATATAGGAGATAAACAGCTGATATCATCTGTACAAGGAAGCGTTCCAGATCACTCAAAACGATAATGGTTTGTATATGTATGCAATCAGGAAGTAATTGTACGAGCAACAGAGCAAATGTGGTATGTTATTTGAGCAGGCTGACATTTCCAATGCTGCCTGCCATATGAAACATCGTGACCTGAAAAATCAAGGAGGGGGGAATTGCGTGATCATAATTTGAAAAACTATTGAGGCATCAGCATTTCCTGTTATGAGTTCTAGCTTTTGGCAGGGCAGTCTTATTTCAATCAATCTGTTTGTATCAGAATGTATCTTTGCATGATGGAGCTTTTAGTAATGCTTTTTTTTTTTTTTTTAAATTTTACTTTATTCAGTGATTTGCCAGTCATAGCACAGCTGCGTCTTTGACATTTATCTTTTATCCTTCTCGAATACTGTTTTTGTCTGTCTTTCCTGTGACCGGAGATTACAGTGTTCCGTGCGGAAAGATAAAAAACAAATTGATCAATTCTTCCAAGAATAGAAAGCTTACGCACTATTAAAGGCGTTATCAGAAAGCAATAAATCTTTCTTCCATCTGAGCCCACATAAAAATTCTCAGATTAAACTGAGATTTGTCCTGCAACGTCTCTAGAATAGATCTTGTATTTATTGGCACGATCGTCCGTGATAGACCATGTCTTTGCATACATGTTATACTTTTGTCTGTATCATAAGTTGTGTTAGACAATGTCCTAGAATACTAAATGTATAACGTCATTGGGTATCATACGTTATATGAGGTAATTCCTTTGAATACTAAATGTCCGCGGCTAGTCAGAGTGTTTTCGGGGATTGAATATGATAAAAGTGGCCTGATATCGATGTTTTGATATTACAGGAAGTGGAAGACCATTTATCTTTGTACAGGTTATATAACTATATGAGCTTCTTCCGGACAGATTATAAGTACAAATCTTAAAAAAAATGAAGTAAAAGTACCATCCCTTGATCCCCAAGAGGGGACATTGGCCATTTCAGACCACGTCGCCGCAGTGCAGCACAACTGTACCTCCCCTGATTTATATCAAGTACCCGTTTTACAGATGGGTGGGCTCAGGAAAATTGTGTGTTAAGTATCTTTCCTAAGGATACAACATGCAACCGTTGTGATTCGAACCACGACCTCCGCTTCCAAAGACCGCAGCACAAATCACTGAGGTAACACATGTATCAGGTTATTCAGAAGTGAATATAAAGATGTGTGTGCTAGGCTGTTCATTTTTGTCGACTTTTATACTGATTTTAGTCGGCGCTGACGGCTATCCCCTGTCTCCTCAATTTGCAGTATGTGTGACCACAGTCAAACCAACTCCAAACTTTGCTCACTACAATGCAAAGTGCATAAATTAAGGTTATTCATGGGAATGTAATTTTTGGCGTAAAATTGATATACGTCTCATTTTGACTTGTCGGAAGACAAAGATGTTGCATCGTTGTTTGATCATACGCAATGTTAGACAGTGCCTCTAAATATTTAATATAATTATTGTCCTTGTTATACAATGTAAGACAATGTCTTTAAATATTAAATTCATATCATTCTTTTGCATACTACATTTTCTTGTCACACCATACTTATGTCAGTGTATATAAGTCTTTCAACCCCTTGATGCGGTTATCTCGATATAATTATGTCAAACAATATTTCAACATCGACATTTTTTTTTTCATAAGCTGTTCTTACATGAAGGTGACACCTTTGCAGGATGTAACTGCTGTGTTTTGTGTGTAGGCTAGGAATAATCACTATTTTTTTTCTGCACCACAGCTTTTGTAAACTCTCTGTCTTTTTCAACAGGTAGTTAAGTATTTATCTGTCGGGTCATGCCTCTTTAGGCTAGGTACAATTTAGTAAGAAAGATAAGCTGTTGTCTGCAGGCGCAGGAGTTTTTTCATCGACATGGCCAAATTATGCTTTAGTCTGCACAGTTGGTTTGGCATTATGTGGTTGGCAAGCTATTATTGATAACATACGCTGTGCCTTTATGGGTCGGATTTTTGCTCTTGTTCTTTGACACGCTGTGTTTAGTCCCTCGTGACATAATTATTGTGCAGTTTGTCTACTAGCTGCCCCCCTCCCCCCCCCTCTCTCTCTCTCTCTCTCTCTCTTTCGTATAGCAAGATATCATGGATGTTTTCAATGGTTTCCTCAGCCAGACTGTGTAGAACTGAACTACCATCGAACACTATTGAGTGGAGCCCATGTTAATGTACTTTTACAAAACGCATTTCCATGGAGACGCTGATCTGAATGATAAAATAAATTTAATTTGCATGACTTGCTTTTAACACAGAATGATGAAAATTATTTTTTTTTTTTAAATTTGAGAGAATGAAATAAAGAAATAGGCTGTCTTTTAATATTTATGGAAGGATGCGGGTAGGAAAAAATTGATTAAACTAAAAAGAAAAATACGCTGTGTCAAAGTGTGCAAGAGTGGATCACGCCCAATATTTGAGCATGGTCTAATCCAGTACACGAGAGCAATGCACACACGCCTCTGGCTTGATCGCTGTCATGTGGTCGGGAAAGATAGAGGTCAACAGAGGGGGGGGGGTGTAAGATTGAAAGAGGGTGGGGATGGAGGATTGGAAAGATGGTAGGAAGGGGAAGGGGCGGAGGGGAGAAGATTCAATATTTGGGAATGAAGAAATCAGAGGTGGATAGGAGGAAGATAAGTCGCGAAATGGGGGTGGATGGAGTGGTGAGGGGGACAGGGACGGCGGAGGGGGGGGGGGGGGGCGGGGTGAACCAGGAACACTCAGACTGAATCCCAAAGTCTAACAAGAAGGAGTAAGAGTCCCGCCAGCCAAATTTACTAGCTCTGCATCACATTAATGTAATGCACGTACTTTGTGGTCAGAAAAATTTGTCGTGATTTACCTTTGATAGTGTTATACCCTGACTTAATATCTCCCTCAACACCAGGGAAAGAGAGAGAGAGAGAGAGAGAGAGAGAAGGAGAGAGTGAACGAGAAAGAGCAACAGAAAGGGGAAAAAGAGAGTGATGAAGTGGGGCTCGAATGAGCTAGACACAAGCAGCACAGACGTTTTAGTGCAAAGATAGCATGAGACAGAGGTTAACAGACAGATAAATAGACAGAGAGGCACGACAAAGGGTAAGAGACAAATAAGGAAAAGTGGGGACAAATGAGAGACAGAAAGGAGAAGCACAGTGAGAGACAGAGAGAGAGAGAGAGAGGGGGGGGGGCAAAGCTAGAGACAGGTAGAGAGATGGGGAACAAAGCTAGAGACAGGTAGAGAGATGGGGAACAAAGCTAGAGACAGGTAGAGAGAAGAAGAAACAAAGTGAGAGACGGATAGAAAGAAAGAGGAAGCGGGAGACAGCTAAAGAAAAAAGGAAGACAAAATGAGACTCAGATAGAGAGGGAAAGACCGCCATCTGGAACATTCAGCAGAGAGAGAGAGCCCTCGATATGAAGGCGTCAGATGCAGACAAGGAGAGTGAGGGGGAGACAAACAGGTATAGAAAGAGAGAAAGTGATGGAGAGAAAGGAGGAGAAGGGAGGGTGGTGGGAGGAGGGCTGAAGGGGGAGGGGGAATCACTAAGAATTCCTAATTCAAATGATGTTATGTGATCCAATGTTGCTTTCTTTTTCCCTTCCTCTCCTTTGCAATAGAATACAGAAACCAAGTTAACGTTTCCTTTCATTCCTGAAACAAAAAGACATATATGAACATTTTTAGTCTCAAACGTGATTTTGCTGTTTCTTCTCTATTTTAGCCTCCATTCCATGTAAAAAGATCCATCTAGCGCGTGTATGTGTGTGTGTGTGTGTGTGTGTGTGTGTGTGTGTGTGTGTGTGTGTGTGTGTGTGTGTGTGTGTGTGTGTGTGTTTAATTTCCTCTGTGTCGATCTGAACACCCGATCTGAAATCTATAGAACTAGGTTAATGTGAGAAGATGATAGATTCATTTAAGCTTAATCAAAATGAGCTTAAATTATCATCTAACCTCAACGTCACCCCCCCCCCCTCCCCTCCCCCCACCCCGAAAAAATGATTTATTTCATTCATAACATTTATAAGTCTCATATTTCCTCATAATTAATAATAGTCTACGTCAGTAGGCCGATTTCTTGACGTCTTATTATTTTAGAATAGCACATGAAAATCCATACGTCTTAATATTTCTTGTTAATACTAGGAGAGCCACAAAATACCCCTTTGTCTATAGTTGTGGGGTTGATGTTTGTACTGTTCAGCTTGGCCATGACACGTTGACACACTTTCCTACATAATTATTACTGTGCTCTTCCCTCCTTTGCCCAACCTTTCTAATACTGAAAAATGACGAAGCCTCTAGAAAGCTAGAGCTCTCTATAATCTTGTCCTTGATGCCGAACCTTCGATTTAAACAGAATAAAGTTACACCACAAAAATAATGGCAAAGGTGCGGAATAGCTAGAACATGTTGGTCAAATACAGCTACGTGGAAATTAAAACGGCGCTGGCTCGACTCTGAATAATCCCTGGGGAAAAAAGTAGATGACGGACAACGGAAGTCATGACCGGGACTTTAGAAGATGTCAGGAAGTTAAAGGCCGAAACATCAACTGAAATAATCCTCTGATAATTATCTGTCTCGCTCAATCCGAGGTCTCCTACCACCGCTGGTTATCTGTGACTTTCTGTGTTAACTGTTACAGTTTATGACAATAGATATAAGCTTAACTGTTATCCTTAATATAAAAAGTTGTTTCCTTTAAACGTCAAAATTCGTTAGCTAAATGTTAGTCTAATCTTCATCACTGTACAAACTGCTGTCCGACTCCACTTTATGCTCTGTTCTCCTGGTACTGGCAGATTATTTGGGAGAGGAAAATTCAAAGAGCCCAACGTTATCCTCATACAGATAAACTGTTGCTCTGTCATTCTGAAAGAAAGATCTCCGAGTTCCAATACAAAGATCCTACTTTAAGAGTTGGGGTGAATTGGGCATGATAACAGTTATATTGCATCCAACAGTTTAATGACTCTCGGATGCAAAATAATATAGGCCTCTTATTTAGTGGTCTATGACTATCCAAGAAAGTGAACGGTATGCGTTAGCTAACACAGTCATACACTTGCAAACTTTGACAGACTTCTTCTAGGTTTGATACACAGCAATTGCTGTTGTTGAATTTCTAAGGATTTGACCAAATAACAGGCAGTTGCTGGGTATGTTTTCCAGGAAGCTGATAATGTTTGTGAGTGTCTTTTTTTGGATCTGTCGGGGTAATATTAGATTGCAAAGTGCTTAAAGCCTGTACTGTACCGGGGATAGGCACTATGTAAATGCTCTCTATTATTATTATTATTATTGTTGTTGTTGTTTTGCACAATAATTTAACTGCCATCATAAATTCCACTCTGTATTATGGCCATTGCCATACTACATTATGGGAAAAATCACCAGACTCTAAATGTACGAGAGCTCTGTTCACACATGGTCTGAGCATCCCAGGATAGGATAATTTTCACTGTTAACTGATTAATGGACTTTCAAAAGTTGTAGTTTCATAGATTCCTTTTCTGATCTGACAGCTGACTTGATAGACATCTACATCATCTACTTTTCATTTTGTTCTGTATCACGGTAAACACAAGCTTTACACCTTCGCTTTCTACTGCCCTTCTCCGGTAAGTTCCCTGTGGGAATTGGACAAAATAATGCCGGCTTTATATATATTATATAGTTTGTTGTCATATCTTAAGACTCGGAACCAAGACCAAGATTTAAGAAAGCTAAAAAAAAAAAAAGTGGACCAAAGATTAGCAGTCAGAATTGAAGCTAAAGATAACTAAATTTAACCATCATAATATAAAATATAAACCTGGAGTGACCACATAAGAAGAAAAAAAAATCAGTTTTCTAGGTAACTTTACTCTAAAACGAATGTGGGTGATTATCGCTCTAGAACCTACAATTTATATGTATTTCACGAGAATGTCCATAGGGAGCTGACAGTAACAGTTTGGACCACCTGCACTATTCTCTCTCTTACCTAGTCTCAGTTTAAGTTTTGTGATGTCATCCATCACTTTATTTCTGCAGCCCCCCTCGGGAAAGCCCATGTAAAGGGCGGCATCCCAGTGCGTGCTGGGTGCACATAAAACCATCGCACTTATCGCTAGACATGTTATTGTAGGCTTTTCTTTATTACTGCTCTTAAAAATGTTTCGCAGTACTCGACATGGCGTGCCATAGAGAAATGATTTTCTGTCACGACACTTTCTTTTTAGACTTTCGATTACCCATGCAGCGGCGCAAATTAGACCCTTCCTTCCTCTCATATTTTTTCAATCATTCCTATGGAAAACGTTCTTTTATCTTCCTTTCCAAGGACGTTATTCTGTTTCACTCCCCTCTCTCCCCCCGCTTATCCCCACCTTTCTCCTCTTTTATTTTTTTCTTTCATTCCTGCTTACGGCCAGAGGCTGCCTATCCGTTCCATGGATGATTCTAGAAATATCGTAAATTTCCGACGTCCCTATATATATGGACCAGATTCTGACAAGAAGTAACCGACCAGACTTAATGCAAGTTGAAAAGCCTAGATGTTCACGCACTTTTGCGTCTGTAAGGACCGCACTATGTTTAATGGCAAAGAAAATGATAGTAGTGGATGAAAAAGAGCATGCTGCTTTCTGCACGACAGTGTTGTCTTTATTAAATTTCAGTTTGTTTTTTTGACATTGATCGGTAATTTTCTAGGTAAACAAAGATGCATTGCAATTAATGGGTGATCAGTAGAGACAGAGAATAACAAAAAGGATGATAGATTACATAATATGAAAAGAAGTTTTGAAGTGACCTCCCTGCTGAGTGTTTTTAGTAGGTAGGAAGACACGTAAGCAGGGCATACAAGTCAAAATAGATATATGGACAGATATCACTAAAGTGTTCATAAATATGCAAGATATCAGCCTCAGCTGATATAAGTTTTATTAATATCGTCACTTTGATACCGCTGTCTTGTGTCATGTTTTAAAGGTAGACCACGTTCCAGTTTAACCAAATCGAAGGTTTCATAAGAATTTCGTTGTCGTGTTGTCGCGAGATCAAGGCCGTATAATAACAACGCACGTGTGTGCTCGAGTGTGAGTGTGTATCTGTGTTTTTGGCAATGATGAGCTAACAAGCATGAAATCAATCTGCATTTCAAACTCAAATTCAGCAGTGGAAGTGAGAGAGGAAACTAGCATTTAATCTTCCCCAGCAAATTGCTTCTTGCTTATTTTTTCTCCCTGCAAGACTTTCTATAGCATGGACGCTGAGACAGCAATATAAACTAGAAGAGCTAAAACAAAGTAACAAAGAAAAAAAAAATGTATCCGACATTTCATTCGAGGCCGGAAGACAATAAAATGCATTAACAACAGCAACTGTTTTCAAAAGAAAAAACTGGCCATGTTAGCCAGAGCAGAAAAAAAGCAACATCCTGTTCAGTTACAGCCAAATTTCAACCCTCAACAAGCCTGAACCGCGTATGAAAACAAACGACATGTTTTCATGCTAAATAAACTGCATATCAGTAATTCGGTATCTATGCAGGAAGATTGTGAATTAGTCCTGGTTCAAACAGACATCTCTTCAAAAATCATTCCATGATGTTCGCATATGAAAATACTGAAGGGTTCTCAAATTTTCTGAACGTTTAAGTCATTATCTGTTTGTTCAACTTTGTATGTCACATGAAGTATATGAATGAGATCAACTTATTGTTTATTTTATGTGAAGGCTCCAACGCATGAAAAAGGATAAAAGAAAAAAATCACACTGTGAATGAAGACCATTTTTATTTTTTTAAGAATTTCAGAATTTGGGTCAGATCATCGATTTAAAAAAAAAAAATACTCAAGTTTAGCTGATTTAATATAATTTCAAATACATAGCCCTATTCATTAATACAAAATTATTTTGCTGTGTAGCATTATATTTCAACTGATCTAAAATCTTTTAATACTTAGTTGCGTTGATTGGGCTAAAAGCATTTCACAACAAAGCCGCATTCATTGATTCAAAATCTTCTCCATATATAGCCTCTGGCATTCACTGCACGGACGAACGAAAAAAGAGGAAAGCTATAAAACGAAGAATAAGAAATGCAAAAACAACATAAATGATAATTTAATGGAATGAGGAGGAAGCGGTGATTGCTGGACGTTCAAACTTTAATCTCTCCACATTTGGGCTAGGTACAGGAAGGGTACGGCATTTCAACAGGAAGGTGATGAAGATATGGGGAATGGAAGATTTACAAGAAAAAGGTTAAGCTATAGAAAGTCAAAGATTCATGAGAAGAGGACGAAGTGATATGGGTAGTGAAAAATTCAGCTACAAGAAGAAGAGAAATAGGCAGGGGTAATGGAAGATTCATGAAAAAAAAAAAAAAAAGCATGAGTAGCGCGAGATCGAGGGCAAAACAAATCTAGAGCTGGTCATACTGACATCAGGGCAGGAAAACCTGTTGCACATCTCCTCATCTCTGCTAGACAAAACGTTTATTTATGCTATGTGCACATACAGGCAAGATCTCTGCTCAGATACGAGATTACATGAAATCTGTCACTGGAACATGGAGAGATTATAAACTGTGAACATTTCCACATCATTACAGGAATTTGTGGGGAAATAAATTCTAGTCAGCATCATTGCATAGAAAAGTCTTAAACCTTACAGCCGACTGTCAAGTGATAACTAATTTATTATGAAAGAAACGAAAATGGATTTGGAGAGCTGATGACTATAAAGGTGAATTGCTGGACATGGCCAACGTCTGGAACTCTCTAGGTTTTTCGTCTCAGGAAGCAATGAATATTATTTATAGTGTAATTAAGTCATTGCTGTATATGAAAGAAAGTTTAGTTAATTGTCTGTTTGTTTGTTTTTTGCTCAGTGTGTACGAGAGGGTTTTTAATTTAAAAAAAAAAAAAGGTAATGTACACAGTACATCACAGTTTGTGATTTACGTGACCAAAGCGAAGTGTTGGCTTTTTGTGTTGCCAATCTTCTTTAATTCGTCATCGTCATCATCATCATGACCAGAGCCTCGGTGACAAATAACGCTGGGGGAGGAGGGGCGTGCAAGAGACAGCAGCCAACGATCTGCTTCGTTCATGGTCCTCTGTCGTTTACAATTGCGTAATGACCAGTCTGACGGACCAACTCTTTAGCTTTGTCAAGTCCGGCCTTGATTTTGATAATCACTGATTGAAAATTTTGAATGTGGACCATTTGGGCCGCAAAAATATCGATCCGAACTCTCACTGCTTACAAGTTAGCATACTGACATCAAACGTCGATAACTTTTAGCACTAGACATTGATAGATTACTGCGAAACAATTTGTATAAATAGCCCGTACAATACGACATTAGGACAGACAGTGGAATTAGATGTTTCAGTTGGAAACACTCCCAGAATAGAGCAGATAGGATCAAAACATACAGACAGTGAACATATAACTAGTTGCCGCCTCAACGGTTGCCGCAGAGTGGACCCCTGGATATAGCCTGTTAGTGCATCAACGTTATCTAGAAATTTGGGAAAAGCCAATAATATACAGAGCGTCAGCATGAGAGAAAACATGAAAGGGAAATGGAAAGATCAATAACATACAGACACATGAAATAGCAGCCAGAGGGGGAAAAAAGTTCCATTAATAAATCATCAGAATTTGGCAAAGGATCTAAAAATGTAAGACGCTGAAGAAATCAAACACAGAAGGAACGGAATGAGCCTGTATAAGAATGTTTACTTGCCTGGGAAAGAGAAATATGGACGCTTATAAATGAAGAACTGTTAGATCTAATGTTTAGTGGAATGAAGGAATGATAAGGTAAGGGAGAGATGGGATAGTTTCAATGAACTGAGGTTTTGACTTTGAGTTCTCTACCAGAGCCAAACTTTTTAGAAGGAGGAAGAACTGACAAGGGCATTGGTATTGGGATCGATCAAGATCAAAGAAACCGCAGTGGATGTGGAAAAAAAAAAAAGAGGCCGAATGCGAGTCAAGGGACATGAAAGATAAAATGGCTCAAATAGAGAGGAAGAGAGAGAGACAGTGTGAGAAAGAGAGAGAGAGAGGGAGACTGGCGGGAGATCTCGGGGAAAGTTACTAAACGGATCGTACGGAATGTGGACATAAACACGTGAACGTGATGTAGAATTGAGACAGAAAAAGGATAGAGAGATGGAATGAGAGACGAAAGGGAGAAGAAGAAATGAAAGGGGTGGGGGGCGGGGGGTGGGGTGGGGTGTAGGGGATGTGGAGAAAAATAAATCTGGGGCAAAAAAAAAAGATTATATCTGTATGGCATATGTGCATCTTTCAATAATCGCATATGAAGAGTTACAAGAGAGATACAGAGTAAGACAGAGAACAAAATAGAAACAGACAGTGAGACAAAGAGACAGACAAAGAGCTAAAGTGACAAATAAGGAGATAATCAAACAAACTGATAGAGACAGCCAGACGGACAAACATATAGACAGACAGACAGCTAGAACAGAGCCAGAAAAAGGATGATACATACATACATACATACATACATACATACATACATACATACATACATACATACATACACATACATACATACATA
>JBCAUA010198100.1:0-21243 GCA_038406235.1 Peronia verruculata | reverse complement strand
ATCTAAATTTTATTTCCTACCTTATGGTCCAGTCTAATCCCAGCAGAAACTGTCCATTCGTGTGCTAATTGTATGCGTAGGTTTTCAAAAGTTTTTTAAATAGCACACACTTCTGCCTCATCTTTCACGGCACCTTCTTTGAATCGCACAGCCGGTCACACAACAGTGGTTACGCTTCGCCATTGTTGTCCCGACCGGAGGTTACCTGAGCCACCCCACGGGCAGTGCATTACAAGCCGAATGCCGTGCGAGTGGCGGCCCTTAACTTCCGGTTCGCGAATGTGAAAATCGTCTATTTGAAAAGTTTGGGAACCCCTGCTCTGGAGTATGAAAGTGTTTCATTGTTAACATTTGAAGGGAATCTGGGAATCATGTTCACTATTTACTTTCAATGAAGCACAATCTTTAGGTCCATAATTCTCGAAAACATGATATCGATTTTCCATATATCAGCCCATTTTCATCCTTTCTGAAGCTGCAAATCCTCATCTTTTTAAATCTGACCTAAATAATCATTGAATGATATCTGCAAGTGCCTAAATAGATTCATATGTGACTGATATCTTGGGTCATAGAATTTGTATTTAAGGCTAGTAATCATTACATGTAATTAATTTGGCTTTCATATGATATAGTGATTCATAAAAGGAGGTTGGACTCTGAACCCTGACTTATTTTTGTAATATATTATAAAAAATTATGTAGACAATTCAATGGATTATATTCCATCCAATTTCCAAATTCAAGATGGTAAGCAGTGGTCAGACTCATGTATAATACAAACAAGAAAAGGACATATCAAGCCCAGGAATTTAAACTATTTCTATGTCACAGCGATTACTTGCAGATGAACAATGGGCAACAGTTATGAATGCTTGAGCTATCTTGAAGATCAACAATGTTTTTAGCAGTTCATTCTGCACATTATGAAACAACTGTGCATGCTACATACTTCTTCTGAAGGATCAAATATATATGTTAGTTTTAGCTAGAAAAGTAGCAATTTAAAATATGCCAAGGCCAGTCATTTTAAAAAAAGAAACTTGAGAACAAACCTTCGTGTGATATTTTTACTGATTCTCAGAAGCAAAATGTGACTTTGGTGCATTTACAAAACAGCTGATGACAAACAATAATGTAGACAGGTTTGTGATGACTAAATGTTGAAGTTCAGCATGTTCATTTTACTGGACCATGAGACATATACGTGTGTGTATTATTATTCATGAGATGGAATACTTTGATCCTGAGAAACTCAAAGGGTAATTAAGTGACACATTCATAAAAAGTAATGAGCACAATGTCAGTATTCAAATCAAATTCAATTTTCACAGAAAAGTGTCATAATTTGGGGGGGGGGGGGATTATGGTGGTGGACCCTGAGAGAAGCCAAGTGACTTGGGGGAGGAAAGAGGTGTGGCTCATTAATTATTCATAACATGATAGACAAAACAGACTGAGGTAGTAGGTCCACATGGACAAAGAAAGACTCACAGTTATAGCTCCTAACATTAGGTAAGAAAGACATGTAGATTTACATGAATCTCTTATCATTCACTGACCATATGGTCCAGATAACCAATCCAAAAACATAAGTGCATTTGTAGTTGTAGATTTTTGCAAAGCTGACATCACATTATCTTTGTGCTTTCAATTTTTTTATTTCTTATATGCCGTGGATCAAGCAAGATTTATTTGTATCACATTTTGATCACAATCACTTTCAGAGCTTTCCTATTCCACACATCATCATTGTGGTTATGGCCTTTTGACTCAGTCGTATGACAATACAGGCTACGCAAAAGATCACGCCATGGGGGATTCAGTGGAAAGGGAGGAGCAGGTGGATAAGATAATGTTATACCCTTTTGATGTTTCAGTTGAGATAGGCCACATTACTCTCAGCACTATGTTAGAGACTACGATGAGGGAGAGTCAGACCGGAGGCTGGTGAGGTGTTACATGTTAAATATGCATTTGGCCAATAGCTCTTGCAAAGACTTTTGAGTATTTCATATAACACTATACGTATACCCTAGCCTTCTCTAATAGTCATAATAGGTCATGTTATTGTCACCATTATGGTCTTTACTACATCACGATAAAATAGAGGAATTCATGAAAGGAGACTATCCATGAAAAAAGTGTCTCCTATTATCAGCAAAAAATAGGCTAGAATCTTTCACTCTCTAATTCATTTAGTAGGGGCCTATTGGTTATAAAAGGAATCACTTATAACAGGACCATTCTTTGTTTCCAGCAATCCTGATTTGATCAGGTTTCAGCTGTAACATTAAAAGATTTTTCTAAAGGCATTTTGTTT
This sequence comes from Peronia verruculata, assembly GCA_038406235.1. Lineage (NCBI taxonomy): Eukaryota > Metazoa > Mollusca > Gastropoda > Systellommatophora > Onchidiidae > Peronia > Peronia verruculata. The sequence goes on along the minus strand of JBCAUA010198100.1, from coordinate 18,920 downwards.
TTCATGCCAATGAGTTTGCACAAAGTTAAAATTTTCAAAATTGCACATTTTTTCAAAACGATGGTAGTGACTTTGAAACAAGTAGGTTTTCAAGAGGCAATTGAAATAAGTGAGCAAAGTCAATAAATTGACATAATAAACTTATACTTTAAATCTTCAGCAAATCCCACCAAAGGCTTATTGACTAGAAAACTGCTGAATATATCCAACTGAAATTTGGCACATGAAACTGGCGCATCAAGGTTTGTGTTTCTACCTACATAAACTTGGAAAAATGCTTACTATATATTTTATCTTAGTCTAAAAAAGCAATAATAACTGAATAGTAAATTCATGAGGGTGTTTGATTTGAATTATATGTTTGATAGCATGACGCATTATGTTATTGTTCTTCCGCTTCCATACATAGACCATCCAAATGAACAAACATGTTTTCTCTGAGTAAATAATCAGTCTAATCATCTAAATACTGAGGTGCACATGCTTGCCATACACTTTGGGTCACAGGGCAGTGTCAGGATTCTTTAATTTAAAAAATCTGCCACGAAGTCACAGGTTCTCCTCTTGTTGAATAATTGTCTGTGAATACTGTGAACACTATCTTTCCCTGTGAATCTTGTCATTCAAAATGATCATCCTTACAAAATAAAATAAAACATACAACAGATGCTGAAACACTGTAAATAAACAGGGCATTCCTAATTCAGTTTCAAAAGCATTTTACAAGTACATTAGAAGAAAGAACAAAAAAAAATAAACTAACAATAAGATATACATCACACATAAAATGGATGGGGCATCACTCCAGATAAACATGTAACATGAAAAAATCTCACCTCTGTTTCACCACCAATTTCCTCATTGAACTCATCATCAAATTCTGTCATTTTCAATTTGGAAATTCGTTTCTTGGTAGCTAGGAAGACTGACCATTCCTCCTGTTGTAAACATAATCATAATAATAACAAAAAAATAAACAAAGAACAGTTTCACTTTAGGAGAAGATCCCATGATAAAAAACAAAACAAAAATAAAACAGGTATCAGTCTATGGCCTTCAAGTGGTTTGGCCTCATTTTGTGCCTGGGAAATTAAGGCCTGAAATTCTTACATGACAGGTATTATCTCTCTCAAAAACTCTCCTGTTTTTACTTTACTCTCACACACAAAAAAAAAGATCAACAATGGCCAATAGACTATTTTAATTTTCAATTATTTTATATATTTTTTTGTTGTGTTTTTACTTTGCTAATCATACATGGCAAAGTGCTGATCCATCATTTTTATTTTAACAAGACTGATACTTTCAAATCAATGCGTCTGATCACCGCTGCGGTCCCTTTAGATTTTCTAGGAATGCATCATCTAAATCCACCGTTTCATTTGCTGCACACTCAACATTCAAAACTCAACTGACATTCACAAGCCTAAGCCTCTCCATAGTTGAGTGAAAGACTTTTTCAATGGTTATGACAATAACCACTGAATTTTGAAAACAAATAAATTAAATTTCCATCTCTGGGCTCAGTAACTCAGGACAAAACACAACATCTCACTTCTGATACAAATAGAACATTTACAAAACCTGATGAGATTCCCTGAACTTAAAAGGGCAGTGCAACATCATTTTGTGGTATCAAGTTTCTTTTTGTTTTAGCCTCAGATGAAATGCTACGGTTATTGTAAACCCACTGACACAGAAATTAGAAGCTGATGGCTTCCTAAATTTGAGATTTAAACAGATATAGAGACGAGATTCTCCGTATTTGACCGTAAACCGGGGGTGACGTCAGCAGCTTCCGGAAGGCACACTAACGGGAGATTTGAGTGGACCTATTCAGTATGTAAACAGTGGTGTGTTTGGCTGAGAACAGTCTGTCGCAGGACAGTCGGGCATTTTTAGGGGCTCCTCGTTGTGCTGTGATATTTCTCACAATGTCACTTGAACTTAAGGTTTGTGGTATCAAGTTTGAAATTATCACCACAATAAGTATGCGCAGCACAGTAGACACTCCATAGATCCATGGAAGACTATGACGTCACACATTAATGGAGTAGAGCGGTGGTGAAAAGAAGCGCAGAACCGCAAGCCGTCTTATTTAGTAAAATAAACATATTGACGGCGATTTTTCGCAAAAATAACACCGGTAACATGGTTTTGGCTACTAGAAGTTTGTTATTTTACAACAAATAACATAGGTTGTTGGTGACGTTGCACTACCCCTGTAAAACTGAAGAAGCTTTTATAAGAATAAAGGCACAACCTCCTTGTAGCTCACTGATAAAAAAGTAAATATCCTAGGATGGAGAGCTATAAATTATCTTACTTCCAATAGGGGCTCATCCTCCATGGCTTCGGCTCCTTGAAAGACCACTTCTTCCCTCTCCCTCTCACCATTCCACTTAGACCAGCAGTAAGCCATGCTGGAAGCTGTCAAAGCCATTTGTTGGTACATACGCTCCTCTATCAAAGGGTGCTGTTTGGGTTATACAAAAATAAGTATTAAATTTCAGACATTTTTCTGGAAAAAAGAAGTGAAAAATTTCATCTGCTTTTGTAAACATGACACCAGCAATTCCTCCATCACAATCTCTGGCTTGGCTTACATCAGTCCTGTAAACATTCTTTTGTCTGGTGCATATGGAAGTCTTGGTCCTCTCATACAGTAACATTTAATTGCCTTTCAGCTTGGAAAATCTTCAAACATTTATTCCACCTATGAATCACTTGCTGATATTTATCTGATGTCAAGATATGACAGACTTTTTGTCATGAAATCATAACATAATATCCATGCAACTTTTGATACAGCCTGAACTAGACAAAATTATTCCTCACAGTTCATAATGAGAACACAAGAAACATCCAGGTTTAATTTACTAAATCTCTTACAGCTGGATTCAATGACAACATAAGACTTCCAAAATCTTAATATACAAGGGAAAATTCATCTATGTCACACAAAAAAAGTTAGAGGCAATAGAAAGTCTTACAAAAGAGAAAATTAAATGCAAACACACACACACACACACACACACATACACAATGCTGATATGACAAAGTATCTGAAAAAGAAAAGAACTCAAATAAAATGTACACTCTGAGGTATCAGGTTTGATGTAACTTTAAAGGTACAGAGCATCAGATGAACAAAAAAACCCCAAAAAACTATCAAAATCATTATTAGATACATAAGGGCTAGAACTGAATACAAAGAGAAAGACAGTTAATATTGATCTGTTACCAATGGGACTTGGAATATATGTAAAGTATAAAATAAATGCAATAAAAGATAAAAACCAATGAAATACAAAAATATGGAATCCAAATGTGAGAAAAAAGAGCATGATCTGTTTCTAAGGTTTATGTTTGATTGAGATCTAAAGAACAGTATTTAATGCAGAAAAAATCAGCTTTTGAATTTGTCATACATGTATTTGTTTCAAATTGAATTTTGAGCAGCAAATGATGAGTGAAAATGTAAACAGTACAAAGTGAACTATGTCAATTTTTTTTTATTTCAAGCCTGTGGTTTAGTATCCATGGAATCAGACTTAGGATATATTTCTATTTGTATTGTAGTTGTTTTCTTATGATACAGAAGGAACAGGTGTCACAAAACTAGTTTTTAAATACACAACATACTTTAATTAAGCTGAATTTTAGTATTTATGAGGGAATGGTGTATGCACAATGGATTTTAAAGATTTTTAAGTTACTCTATCTGTTCAATCTACTCAATTTGAAAAATATAATGAAAACACTATGATGACTTTTCTTGACCATGTGAGGAAGGAAATAATGAATTTAAGAATTTAGTAAGGAAACGACATGGGACAGGAACAAAATGCATTAAAACAAGTTCACAAAGGAAGAAAAAAATGTATAAGACAGTTCCGCTCAGATATTCTTAAGAGGGAGTCACAGGATTATCAAAACAGACACAAATCTGAGGGGAATTATGGATCTTGTCTATTTAGCAAAAGACTCTTCTATCACAGCAACTAGGCTCTTGAAAATATAACAAACTTGATATAATGTCATACAATATTACCTGCAATTTTAGGACACTAGTAATTGAGCTTGGAATACATGGTATCTGATGTGAAGTTCAGATAATTTTACACTTTTAACAATTTAACTTTCAAAGAAGATACACTAGCTCTCTAAAGAAGAAGTCAACTTTACCTTACCATGGACGGAATGATTCACAGAGGGCAATGCCAAGGGGAATGTAACTTTTCTTATAGTCATGTCTACTGGGAATTCAAACTGCCCACCCAACAAGAAAAAAATATCGTTCTTATCCTGGCCATTGCAATAACGTTGAATTATCTATTAAAAACTGATCTGACCTTTGTGTCAGACATCAGTACCAATATAAGAAACTCAGTTTACATGCTGCCTCAAGATGATCATATGCAATATATGTGCATTTTAAAAAGGTATACTACATCTATATGTTAAAGAAACATTGTGTATGTGATAGAATGCTCATTATGCTAAATAAACTCTGTTTCAATGACATATCAAAGATCACACAACAAAGTCATTTTTCAATGCTTCACCTTTTCTGGCACCTGAGAGTGATAAAATTAAGGCACAAAATAAAAATATACAGCTGGAAATTCCCTCCAGGGTTGGAACATTTATTCTCATTGTGCAATGTACATTAGAACAAAAACTCAATCTTCATGAACAAACCTGATACATAAGATCTGTTTAATGAAGAAAAAGAAATCCCTCATGCCACTGTTTTATGTTCATTTTGATTTTGTGCATATGTGTACATTCCTTTTTTTTTTAAATGATTGTTATCTTTAATCACATTAATGTGTTGAGTCTTCTTTAAATCAACTCCACATCAGAAAGGACACGGTGCATGAATAGTGAGAGTTTTTTCATCCTTTTAATGTCTTTCATATTTAATACAATAATTTACCAACAGCCTTGAACCTCAGGAGAGAATATCACTTTACCTATGAACAACATTGTAGGCCTAATTATTTTGCCTTCAGTCTCCATCATCTTAAATGTATACAAAGGTTTGAAGACATGTACCATGCACTTGTTTTTTTTTTTTGCAACAACTGTGTCACAACATATTTAGTATGTAATGACTGCCTATGAAAGTTTATCTTTCCACCTTGTTTTTCACACTTGTTTTTCAGTAAAATTGGTTAATAGTAAATGTTTCTTTTTCTTTTTTTTATTTTAATTTCACTGAACCAGTCATAATCTATAAGTATTTAAGTACTTCCTCTACGCTCTTAACAGTATTTTTCTGTTGTGAATCAATTGACCAGTCTTTAGAAATGTTCCTAATTTTTCAATCGTCTGCAAAATTACTTCTGAGCATAAGTAAACTTTGGTTAGACAGGCACTGAGTAGCTAAAAGAATGTCCTCAGTGACATTACTTGTCATCTCCAGTCAAAGCATTATAATGATTCTTTGTGCTTTTTTTTCAGACTGAAAATTATCATCAAAACAAACAAAATCAAGTAAGCATCTATGAACAAACAACAACCTCAATATACCATATGTTCATGAATTAAAGGTCAAATCCTTACCTTATTCTGAATACTGACAAACTTAGAAGAGTCCTCATTTGGGAAGACGTTGATGCCTGCATTTTTCAGCATCTGAGGATAAGACAGGGCATAATTTGGGATTTTTTTTGGTTAAATGAGAAAATGCTGATCACATGATATCACTGGAATAGATGGCTCTTCTTTTAATAGTTTTGGTATCCAGTTAAACAGACTCTTTTCACCCATATAATGATTTTCATTTATAGACAGATATCTCTTTAACATGGTGTTTGCTATGTAACAGTTTGTTTGGACTGTTTGTTTTCTTTTAACACAGCTCACCAGCAACAATAATTGCTGACTGCCATGTAATACCTATATTCAAGAATCAAGCGCTGGTTGTCTTTCCGTAAAAAAGTATATTTGTATATGTATACGGCTAGGATTCTGTGTTTTTTCCTAATTCAAAACAATTTCTGAATAAGAGCTTTTTTTCTTTTGAGAGGAGTCCATCACCTTATTACCTCGGGTTATAAATATCTACAAAACATTAGATAGACACTGGAAGTCAAAAATAAATATAGAGAAATGTCCTGCTCTGTAACATCATAAAAAAGTTTACCTCAATCAATTCTCCTGGAGTAACCCATCTGTCACGAATGGATTCGAGCTCTGGTTTGTCCTTTGGCTGGCTCAGACTGCACAAAGCATCCTGGGGACATTCCATATCATATAAGAAGCTTGTGGACTTTAGTAAAATAAAACTCTCATATTTGACTCTGTGCAAAAATTAAATAATACATAAAATATGTAAAGTCAATGTTACTATAGAGTTTCAGAGCAACTTGTAACTTTAACCTTAGAAATAAACTACAACAATGTGCCAATAATTTGTCATACTAATCCTGCAAGGAATATACTGATACTGCTATTTCTTCATTTTAAAGAGATAACAGTTCAAGTCCAGTATCGCTGACTGTTAAATTATTGTATATTATTTGGAAAATAATTGAAATACAAAATTTAATAAATGAGGTTACTGACCCTTGACACTTTTCAGATAAATAATTTTCACTTCTTTGTGCTATACACTCAAGCGTAATGATGATCTTTTGAAATGATCTTCAAAGACAGTCCTACATTTGGTCAATAATCAACGATAATAATCTGCGATCAAACTTACCTTGATCTCAATCTCTATTTCAACAATAGCCGCAGTGATAGTAAACACAGCGCTGTCAATCTTGTGTGGCCTGATCTCCCAGGATTGGAATGGCATATTGATGTGGGAATCCTGTAGCAAGCACATTGTTCCAAAATGTGTCGTCTTAAAGGAAAAAGTTCTTGCCTCTGGAATTGTAATTATATGAACAAGATCAACATTGTCCAAAGAATAATGATTTTAACAAAAATAATCCTTTCCTTACATATGTAATGAACATTTAATCAAATTAAATCACTGTAAACCTCTTGTCACATTTAGTGTGGGATGACATCCTTTTCAAATATGCCCCCCAAAAAATCCAATAAACAATTTTTCATATGACTCAAAATCAATCAGTTTATTCTTTATGCTTAGACTTGGTGTCACAGAATCATTGCGAATAAAATCTTTGTTTACATGTAAATGGATTTGTTTATTGAAATTATATAGAGGTCAACACAGAAAACAAATCATAAGATTACTTATAAGTTATATTCAGTAATAATGACATTGATTAAAGCTGAGTAAGCCTACATATATCTGATAAGTTTAATATGTTCAAAATTTTGCATATTATTGTGAGAACAATTACTGGGTAAGATAACAAAAGAAATGGCATAAATCTTTTACCTTCATTGTAGTTATAATCTGATAGTCCTTGGGTTGTCCAGAACTTTCTCTTGGAGTCCCAGAAAGCCACTTGAGGTTCCTCTAAAAATAGCACATTTTCTGGAAGGCTGTAAATATGAACAAGATGTAAAGTTAAGCACAGCATTAACATATATGACAAAGTGGTGAAGCAATTACACAGATGGTGGAATTATGTAAAAATTGACCAAACTACAAAAAGTGTCTACACTAAACAGTAGCATTCACCCTTCAACCTTGGTAAGACCTTGAGCACAAAATCATGTCATTGTAGAATCCAACATATCAAGTGTTAATGATGTTGAAAATATGTAATGGAACATGATGAAATCAAGCACTGGTCAATTTTTTAATATATTGAGTTATTGATACCTGATAAGATCAGCAATGAAACTGGATGCTGAGAGTGAAAATTTTCAGTTTTGCACTGTAGTGATATTTTTATTGTTTGATCTCTTGTTGATAGTACTGAGAACATTTTAAGGTCAAAATTTGATTTAAATGTGCTAAAATTGTTGCTGATGTACAGTGAGGAAAGTGTCCAGTTGCTTATTTTTTTATCAAAATGCCTTTACTTCATAACCTTGAAATCAATTTTGCATGGGCAAAAGTGCTTCAAATTTGGTATCGAAACAAAATCTGGCCTCTTTCCTAGAAGCCAATGGAAACTTTTCACTTTTTCAACAATATTTTTCATGACCAAGCACCCATTCATCTGGTAAGAGTTGTGAGAAAGTTGTGCATTTTATTGTCCTTTCATAATACTATATTTCCAAATATGGAATAATCACACATACCTGTTGTGCTCAAGAGTCATACATTGGCTGGTGAGTGAAGGTTAACTGTCTTTATTGGCTTGTTGTGTAACTAATTCAGTTCAAAGGTCATTTCCTCTTGTACACAACATAGCTGGAGGCTATCACAGTTTTGATGTTGATACCCCTTTGCTATATCTGTGCTTTATTCTTTACTGAAACCTTTTACTTCCTCTCTGTTTCATCTTTGTTGAAGGACTGTAGACTGTAAATTTGTTTTTCAACTCATATTCTAATCTTAATGAGCAGGAGAAAACGTGCACAGTCGCATTTGCAGATCAGCTTTGTTAATCCTTATTTGTCTTCATTTAGGCCACGTCACTATTCACACCTTTAGACTTTTATTTAATATAGTCTAGCAAATAGATTTTTTAAATGGATGTAGAAAAGTCCTGCCCTTAAAACAAACATTTCTGTAAAAAATTCACTCCCTGCTGAAGAAAGCAAGTTTTTTCCCAGCTGCTTCCTTTTGACGGGCATCTGATTTCATTGTGTTGAATCTCATATCAATCTAACCATCTGAAATCCCTCATACAATCATAGACTTGCTTGCATTCAGGCTCAAGTCTAGCCATATTTGACCTATACTAATAGTTTATGAGACATTTTTCCTTATTTGGCATCCAACCCCACAGCTTTCCAATTTACAGTACCGGTACATTGATAACTCTCTTTTCCCATATCATTCTGACTGGACAGTTGAATCAATGGGTAAGTAAATAAAGTCAACAGGAAGAAACCAAGCACTCCAACAATCATGATGCTTGCTTCAAGGTTCAAGTATGGTCGAGATAGTCTCATATGGACAGCCGTAGAGACTTGTTTTTCATAATTTTATGGTATCTAACCTCCAAATTTTCTATTTTTCACAGATTTGATTACTCTTTTGTCCCATACCATACCAGTGATTGAGCAAAGAATTGAGTGAGTAAGAAATTAGAGTCAAGAGGATGAAATGAAGGAGTCAGAGGACTGCACCAGTTACATACACCATGTTGACTGTGATTGGTGGCTTCTCGTCTTTCTTGGCCTCTTTGTCTTTAGTTTCTGTAGAAGCAGGTGGGTCAGCAATATAGTCCAGAGGATGGATTTCTGGAGGCTCAACCACTGAAAATGAGAAGGATAAACTGATTTTTCTTCTTTGCATTTTTGCAGATCTTGTTTCTGATTGTAGGAGTAAAGAATCAGACTGTCGGCCATTGGACACAAACGGAAATAAATTTGTATTGGAACTGACAATAACAACAGAAATTCATTCATAGATTATAATATGTAAAATAACTATATACCAAAGAAGACAAGCAAATTAAAAAAATCCATAAACAAACACACAAACAAACAAACAAATAAAAAGCATTAACAACAGACACAAAGTATGAGACATGATATGTGATATCACTTCAAACTGGATTTTCAGATTATTAGAAATACAAAGGGACTATAATACATACATTGTGTGATAGTCCAGGAGCCAGCAGTTTTAGGCTGAGGAGGCATTTGTAGCAGATTGAACTCAATAATGCCACCTAGAACGTCATTGGCCCGCAGATCAATGATATCGTCTTCCTCATCAAAGTCTTCCCACTCTGTTGGCTCTGAATAATGGATATAAAAATGGACATAAAAGAACTGTGGGTGCAAAAAGATAATGAAGGTATGAAACAATGATGAATATAAAAATTCATGAGGATCTTATTTTTGTCACTCCCCTTTAGACAAAAATATGACAAAAGTATCAATATAGTCATATCTGAAAGTACAAGTAATTATTGGTGATTATGAGAATGAAAGTCAGGGAATTTTTGTCTTTCAAGTTATATAATATAATACAGTTAGGTCCATTTAAATTGAATTTGCGGGACCAACCTAATGGGTTCGATTAAAGAGAGTTTGTCTTCCAGTTTTCCAGTTTTAATGAGGGGGGGGGGGGGGCGATTATTCTCAAATGATTAATGAGGTATTATTTAAATTATTTTTTTACAGAATGAGTTCCATGGGTTCTTTTTATAAAGAAACTGCGCTATGGCTCCCGAAATTTGCGTTTATCTTAATAAATTCAAGCCCTTTCATTTAATTGGATGCTAGTCCTAATAAGGGCTGCCTTTCAAACAAAAGTAATGTAAAGAAAAGTAGAAAAGTAGAGGTAGAATGGTGTTAGTTTTAGCCCTGAAAAGAACTATTGATGAGTAGGTATTAACCTTGAAAAGAATGCTTTAGTCCTAAAAAGGGCAGTTGAGTAAGTTTTACCCCTGAAAAGGACTATTATAAGACTATTATAGTCTGTGATGGTGTCTGTATAAGCAAGTCAACCACAAGTGGAAAAAAAAAATAGCTCAATGTAGCATCTGGTCTATCCGGTCACAGTGCGAGAACCAGCGTAACCTACACACTTCGTAACACATATAACTATTAACATGTGTAGTGCATTTATGCATAGACCTGCACTGTAGTCTCTGCCAGGATGCTTGATTATTGATAGGTTGGTCAGCAGCGGTGGCCCTGGGACCATTGTTTACCACCTCTCCCCTTCCCACTCCCAGTGAACAGGTGGCCTACTTACAACGTGTGCAAGGCACACTACCCCTCTCATTGCATGTGCGCCATTGTCTCCTTTATTTTCAAGCTGTAGGCATCCCCATTGGTGGAAGCCATGTGAAGATGACAACAGCGGTTTTGATCTTTGTGGTGGCGCTGACCACTTTGCTTTAAACGAAACTCGTGGTGATGACTTCAAATTATGCGAGAAGCATTTATTAGGCACAAAGAGGACAAAAAATCTATTGTTTAGTTTTTATTCGATTTATCAGAAATTCGTTTAATCAAAGTTCAGTTTGAGTGGACTCAACTATGCAACATGCAGGAGCTTTCTAAGGCCTCATCTCTTGTGAAAAGTATTTTTCATTTAGTAATTTTAAGTTAATATATGCGTGTATCAATCAATCTCACAAGCTACAAATTCCAAACTTACATATAATTAGCAATAGGCGTCTCTCATCATTATATCGGTTGACATTTCCTTTAGGCTCCATATTCATCATGAGAAAGTGAATCTATCCAGTGCGACATTCTTTCTCTTAGCCATCACTGAATCTATTCAAAGTTTCTATGAACAATCAGTTATAGGATTTACATCATCCCTTTGCTTAAAAAAAATCCCCAAAATCCCCAAAACACATTTTTTATTTGATTTCTTTCCTTATTCTCTTATTTAGTCAATTCTGTAACTATATCATCTTTAAACTTTCCTTTGTTGAGCATTATGCTATTCAATTATCCAGACAAATATAATTGGTATAACATGATGCTATTAAAGGTAATCAACCTACATGACACTCTAAAATAGCATGAAAATCACACTTCCTTGAAGGTGTATTAGGTAATGTCATTTGCTCCCATATAGATGAATGCCTTAAAAACCACAACCTATTTTATCTAGCCTTGCATGTGAAGAACGTTACTACAACAAAGACAAAAGTTGATTTACCAGGAGTTGGGGGATCTGGAAAATCCTCCTCAGCCTCTTCCTGTGGCTCTTCCTCTTCCTTATTTTCTTCTTCTTCAGTTGCATCAGCACCTCTGAGTGCTGCCATCAAATCCTGGAAATGGTATGACATTGTTCTAATGTTTCCATCTACTATGTCTTCAGCATGCAAAATTTAGCCTATGCATGACCATGATTCTACATGAATGATGAAGTTGCTCAGAATAAAAAAGTGACCAACATTCACCGAGTTTGCCTCATAATAATCTCTATCTCCATGTGGGTTTTCCCACTGTGCCAGTCGGGTATAATGAAGTGCTTGCTGAAAAAGATGGTCTGCAGTAATGCCACTACAATGGCATAACTCACAGGCTCTGACATAATTATACTTTCTTGATAGGCAGAATTTAACAATGGTTTGTTTAAAAAAAAAGAAATTAAAAACTAGGACATAGAGATAAAGAATAGTCCAGGCTATCAAGGTCCAGCTATGAATGTTCTGTTATGAAAGACTGTATTGTCTGTAATCAACCACTTCACTGTCACGCCAATTTTGCAGTCTTGTGCTAAGCATTGCGACACAGTCATTCAAGCTCATTTGCACGCAGTCTCGTCCATTACAAACTAGCAGATCAGCATCCGTCCTCTACTTTCCCTACAGCCAATCAGAAGCATTGACTTGTATTCAGTGTTACTAATTGTTATATAAAGAAATAGACTATATGCCTCATTTAGTTTCTTATCTGCCAATCATCATCTTGTGCATAAGATTATGTATACAGATGCAAGATATTGATCAGTGGGTTGGAATATTGAATCAAAAGGGAAGAAGGGGTGATTGGTGGTAGGCTCCTCGTGGATGATCCACATATGTTTTCCTGCATATGAGAGACCGAATTTTATGTGTCTCTCATACCATGGATACCGATAAAGTGGTTAATATATATTTAGTAGTAATAATGATATATGTTAGTAATGGTAAAATATACCAGTTCTGTCTCCTCTTTTTCTTCTTCTGCACCCTTTTCTCCTTCCTCCTTGCCTTCTTCACCTTCTTGTTGGCCCTCCTCTCCCTCTTTCTTTTCTTCCTCAGTCTCTGGGGCAGCTTCTGGCTCTGGCTCTGCAAAAAAACAATAAAATCGAAACAAAATTTGAAGCTGAATGAAGTTAAGTGCTTGCTAAATCTATCCAACAAACTGAGATGAATATTTGTAGGATTTGACAACAAAAAGTGATGGGATCCATTTTCTGTTTCAGGTATAGTTGCTTGAGGTGACATTTTTTGTGAATGTTATGACCTTATTTTAAAAATACTTAATGTGAGTTATTGCTATTATATATACTTTCAATTACACTGCTTCAGTATTAAAAATTATGAATATTAGGAAGTATGAATATATGGACACCCATCACTCCAGAGTAAAAGAAAAAAAAGAAACAAGAAAAAGACAAAACCAGACATAGCTTCAAAACCTAATTTTTACAAAGTGCATTACCTTCCTTCTTTTTTCTGCGAGGGATGGCTGCCTTACTAAGAGGTGAGTAATGGTCAAAAGCTGTGATCATAACACGTACAGCACAGTCACTCAGTGCCAGGACACGGGGAACATCAAAAGTGAAATGGATGTCAGGAAATTCAAAGGACCTAATCCTGGGAAACAAAAATATAAGTTGGTTAATGTGGTCATTCGTATCAAGCTGAAAAATATACATCCCTGAAGATATGAAAAAGGAATGTGTCATTCTATATCTGTCATGCAGAGACAGAACATGACAATAACGTATGTCTTGCAGCCACTCAAAATGAGACATAAGTCACTGGGCTAGAACTGAGATCAGGCTTTGAATGTGATGAGGGGGGCCAGATATCGCATTTTGTTTTAATTGCAGAAATCGAAAGTGCATTAATTTCTAAACAAGACAGTATCAGTCTTACTCTCAATTTATATACTACTTCATTAACATTTTTTTTTTTCTGAGGGAGGCATGTAAATTTATGCATTTGACCGTTCATTTAAACATTTTTAAAAAAATTTCGGTCACTACTGAGGGGTCCCCCCTTTGTCTCTATAAACTGCAACATCTCTGGGTAGAATAAAGCGAGCTCAAAACTTTTTTTTAACCATATGAAGATATCAAAAACCCCATATGGTGAAAAAATGACATATGTCTCATATGTACATATGTAGTTGAGGATGACAAGCTTGATTCTGATAACAAAAAATATAATGGGCCTGCATCAAAGAAAATATCACATACTACTGACAAGTCCATTTTCATATAGCAATTACTGAAGATTAAAATTTAACATCTGTTGTGTAAAATGTTAAATCAGCCAATATGACAGAATTGGAATATTTTCAGTTGAACAATATGTTCAGAAAAGATAGATCTCATATCTATGTATTGCTGAAAGGGCCATTCACATAGCTGAAAAGAACTCACTGCAGGGATATCAAGATTGACCAAAAAGTTTGTAGATTTTCATATTCGTAGACATGCCACAGGCTAAAGAATGGAGTTCTAGATGTAACAAATGGACATGAATAATAAATGCTATAGTTAAAAAAAAAACAAAAAACAACTAAATACTACATTCTCACTCTGAGAACATTTCAGCATGATTCATGGTTGACGAAGATATGACACTACCTTCCGATGTAAGAAAAAAACATTGCACACAGCAGAGTAATGGCAGCAACTGTAAAGTTCAGGCCCCATTTTCAGCTCGGGCAGGTCATGTGCAGTGTGTGACTGTTCTATTTACTGTGGACATCTACGCTTTCATTCATAACCGTAGTTGCACTTTTGCACAGTCCATAAAAAGGAAAAGTAAAGCCAGCCCATGAAGAAGGCAAAAAGATTTTCCTCTTCTTCTTTTTTTCTTTCTCTGTTTTGTTCTCTACTATATCTAGAGTCACTGGAGCACTCCCTGACAAGCTGTGAAGCAATCTTCTCCAACAGTTGACTATCGTGTTCTTTTTCACCCTAATATGACTATATGGACTAAAAATTAAAACAATGCCCTCTGTAGCCATGAAAAAAATAAAAAACCCCACAGCATTCTCAAATTTAAAACATTTTATGTCTATGATTACATTGCACTTAGTCTAAAGATCTCTTCACCCTCCAACTCTTAAGCCTTTCAAACAATCTCAGGGTATCACCTTAAGACTATTCTTGGATGTCATCTTCCCCCCACTTATGTTACCTGCCTTTTCTGCTCTATCTTTGCACCATGCTTAGCAGAAATATTCTGGTGTGACCAGGTGTTTGTACATGTTTGTATAATTTCAATTTTTTTCAAGACACATAGATCTAGATACTGTAGCAATGATCCACTGTACCTAAGATTTTTCATGTAAAGGTAGAAGAGAAAAAAATGATATCATCATGGTATGCCCTACCTAGGATTCTTCATGATATTTCCCCAGACACACAAAGCCACACTGTCATTCTTTGCGACATGCTGGAGGTTGCCTGTCTCACTGTTGGCCAACACGGTAGCATCACACAATATCTGTAGTGAGGCCAGGTCCAGCTTGATCTTGATTAGCTTCTCAAGCTCCTCAATGGTCTATGAACAAGTGAATATTTGTAATGACAGTTAATACTCTTTCAGTTTCAAAATGAAGCAACCAATTTTATTAAAAGTTTATCAAAGTGATAAAATCAATATGATTATCACAAATTTGTATTCTTTTATCAAATCTGCGATTACAAAACAGAGCTATTGACCAACATAAGTGGTTTATATAAATACACTGTAAAAAAAAAAAAAAAGAACACAGATAGAATATCATCCGTATTGACCTTTTCATCATGAATAAATATTCTTTCTGCTGCTTACAATAAACTAATGTCATTGAGGATCATTATATGTCTTGCAACCAGGGCAAATGAGTCGGAAGTTGCCTCGGGCAATGAAGATATATGGCTGTTTTTGGTCATTTTGAACTACTTTCCAACTAAGATACTAAATTTGTTTCTTTCCACAAAACATCAATTTAACCCTTTTTAAACCTGAACAAAAAAAAAAAAAAAAGAAATATTTTGGTATCAAAGTCAGAAAATAGTGAAAACAGTACTCACCTGCCACAACCTGCAAATTAATGAATGTAACAAAACATACAAGCATTCATTAAAATTTCAAAGTGGTTGTAACCTCAACAAATAATGTTCATATGATTCTGTGCAAATCTGCTATTAAAAAAATAGACAAATAAGTCAAATAACCAACCAACTAACCGACCAACTAATGAAACAATGATTCACCAACCAATCAATTAATGAATCAATCAGTCCATCATTCAACCAATCAATTACTCAATCAACCAACCAACCAATCAATCAAACTACCAAACAAATAATAAAACAGAGTTCATTATGTTTCGGTTCTCTCAAAAAATCATCAATTGCTGACTTACTTCCTTATGCTGAAATCTTTGATTCTCTGGCAACTCCGAAGGTGGCGAATCTCTCAGTAGAAACTGCAACTCTTCAATTAGCTGTGAGTGTGAATAGATAAACCCATGGATATGATAATCTCATGATATTTGCAAAAACCGTTTTGATTGTTATATACAGCAATGGCAAATAATTTTGCATGGTTATGGTTTTTATAAGCTTTTCAACCTCCTGTAGTGGTGGTTATCTCAGCTGTCCACAACCGTGGTAAAAAAAATAACATAACACTATTGTGTTATGTGATCAGAACTAATATATATAATAATTTTGCATATTTCTAAAAATTTGTTTCATGGAAAACAAACTTATTACTCATTCAGCTTTTGATCATAATAGTTTATCGTTATTAAATTGAATGTAATTAAATCAAAAGACAAGAATCTAATAGGATCAGTCTCTCTAACTCCAGAGCAGCAAATGGATTAAAATTATAGACAAAGCTGACATTGACCATGAAAATAACAGAAGCAAGAGGACTGTACCCATCTTATAATATATGGAAGTATAAAAATCTTATAATATATGGAAGCATAATATTCCCTCTGATTACAAAGGATAGAGCATGTTTTACCGCCAGATCTAGCTGACTATCTTTCAGAACATTTTCGGCATCGTTCCGGCTTCGATCTTCAAGACGAAGATTGATATATGTGTTTATCTCTCCTTGATTGACAGGATCTGGAGATCCATCACATCTCATGTATCGTGCCCACTGCAAAGAAAACAAGTGAATTCATCCAAGTTTAGAATGTCAATTCTTCACTAGATAGACCAAAAAAAACACCAACAAAAAACAAAAGTTTTAATCTGAGTTGGATTCTTTTCATGGTGAATCTTACATTTACAGTTCTGATGATTTTGCTTTAAAAGATTGGTGTGTCTAACATCTGGTTGATTTCCATATAAGTTACATTTTTATAACAGAACTGAAATTTGAAATACATAATCATTTTCAACAATAAATGGACCCTTTCAATCATAATATTTTCTTTTCGAGCTGACACTTCCTAAAATTACCTTAGCATCTACTCTGCGTTTCTGGTTTAATTCCTCGAGTTGCCGCTCATTTCTGTCAAGCATGTCCTGTAACTCTGTCATGTCCAATCTTCGCTGTTTGCGATCCTGGATAAATTAATTTTAAAGAAGGATAGACAATATTTGATGCTTCCTGCTATTCTGATCTCAGTTTAGATGATTCATTGTAATCTTGGTCTCATATTCTGATTTAAATATATTTTGCTTATAGTTTTAATCTAGGAATATAAAGAAAAATTTGAAAGTCATGTCTGGAATTATTTGAACTCTGTGCTTTACATCATATTGTCTCAAAACAGTTAAATTGTATATTCACTTTATTCTTTGGTCGTATTTTCTGAATCTCTATTGAATTCTTCTGCTTCATTTTCCAATTCTGTGGGTCTGCCATCTTCTACATCCATTTCATTGTCTGCTCTTATGGGCAAAATCTTTATCAGTCTGAACACAGTAATTACATTCAATGTCAACCAAAACCCACATGGTCTTGCTGTCTGTTGTTACTTCATTTTGTGCAAACAATCATATAGGTCTACCTCTTTTGTTTCATGTCCAAATTATTATGACAATAAAGCTAAAAACCATATTTCTCTCAAAGGAATTCAATGTCATTTAAGTATAATTTAATGGCACTCTTATCCAAACAACCCTGGTGAATCAAACCTCATTTTCTTGTTTGGCTTTTTCAATGGCAGCTGCTGCAGCTTCCTTCTTTTTGGTTTTGGCCTCTTCCAGAGCTTTAATTCTTGCTTGTTCTGAAAAACAACAGCAAAAACAATAAAATGTTGTAAAATAAGACACAGGAAAGATAAATAAATATGCATGTAATGAAGAGAAGCCATTAGTGCCATTGGCACAGATTATAAAGAAATTGAATAGCAAATATTTCAAAAGTCAACATAATTAACAACAATTGGAATCATAGATATAAACATAATGATCAACTAGGGAAAAGCAACAGGCACTGCCATCTTTACACGTAACTGCAATTAAGTTGAAAATCGCAAGCACATTGGCTCATTTCTAAGTGGAGAACATTCAGCAATTTACTTTTGTTTAAACAGACTTAAAAATTAGCATGAATTTCAAAATGTAGCATATGATAACTGATTTTCTGAATTTATTCAACAAAACTCCACTGCTGCAGAAACACAGATCTGAACCTGCTAAACAAAATATTAAAACAAATCCCAGTACTGAACAAAATACTTAAAGGTCAATAAAAACAATCCTATAATATTCATCAGCAGCTGGGATCAGGGTGATTGGCAGGTAATTTTGTCCTGTGAAGCTTTGGAAGAAACAGACATAACAGAAACATCAAATTTTGTCCTTCTCTTTTTCCTCACCATTTATAACATGAACCCTCATTTTCAAATATTGTGGTGAAACCTACAAATGTGACAGTTCACAGAATGCACAAGTCATATTTTATTTTGTTTTGTTTTTGGGAAAAACATCTTAGCAAAAAAATGATGTGAAAGTGTTTCTAGACACCTGACAATTATCATTAGGTAATATGAGTCAATAAGACAAAAACCTGATATTTAATAGCTACCACCTTGATTATGATGTTACAGCAAGCTTAACACAGACTTGTAGGACAAGAATTGATTACTGTCAATACTTTAACCCTTTGAACTCGTATGCCCGGTAAACCAGGCACGCACTAATTTGCCTATGCACCGTATGCCCGGTAGACCGGGCTGACACACCCCCTCCTGTTTGACCAAGTGTC
>JBCAUA010197991.1:0-21246 GCA_038406235.1 Peronia verruculata | reverse complement strand
GGGGTGGAAAGCCATTTCGCTTCTCGTCGTTTCCTCTAGCAGAACACAGGCTTTATAATTATTAAAATATTATTTTTATTATTTATATTTTAAACTTTCTTATTAAAAACCAAGCTGTAACTATGGGAAAGGCAGACTTATTTCCTGGAATTGAATAATAAAGGCCATGAGCCCATTTTTAAAACCTAACTTTTAGTCCTGGAGGCATGTAGAAAGCCGAGGTCGGCCAACAGAGCGGAAAACGGGGCAGACCGCACACCCAAACATAACATAAAGGAGACTACCAACTTTGACACAGCCTGACGTCGTCAGTTGACAAAGGGCCGAGATAACAACCATATTGGAGGTTGAAAGGCCAGAAGTAAATCAAATCAAATCAATAATTCAGTACTTTCCACGACATTATGAATTCCATATCTAAAAGTGCATTCTTTCCAGCTGATTGACAAACAAAACCACAAAACATTGATTTGGGCAATAAAAGTGCAACTTTATTTTTAAAAAATGTCTCATTATGACACACATGTATAGCAAAAAAAGTTTTAGATAAAAAAAAATTCATACAAAAAAAAAAAAAAAAGGGGACATTTCAATTTTCTCTCATTTTTAGTATCAGAGCAAATCTATCATATATTAGTCGTGATTAAAATACATGAACTTCAGGCCTGCAACAGCAGCATTCCATGCTAAATTTTTATCTCAGGAAACAAAAGATTAGACCGCAGCGCTGAACAAAGTCAGAGAAAATCCTTCAGTAAAGTATAAATTAGCGTCCCAAAATCTAAGACATCGCTCAAACTGTTCACTGTCATTGACAAAGAAAAACATGTAAAAAATGCATGAGTTTTGGTGACAGTTGTTCTCGGATCTCGTGGTGGAGCAGTAACAAACATCAGTGAGTGTTCTATTTTTAGCAGAGGGTATAAACAATCCGGCTGGGATTTCCAGGTTTTTGCTTTCTTAAATATGAACTATTGTAATGCTAAAAACCTCTGATACTCTCCCTCACCAGTTATGCAAAGCATTGCTCATTTTGCAGCCATAATTGATATCTAAAATAACCAAAGATACTGATATAAATAATTATGAAGATAAGTAACAAAAAGTAATTACATGACAGAGTAATGATACAGGTTAAACAAAAAAAAAAGTAAAAATCTGTTAGTATGATGCAAAGACTTTAACAAACATTTAGCTATCCAATAAAACTTGATTCATTAAACAAACCTTATACATAATTGTTCAAAGAGAAAAATAAAAAAGACAGAAAGAAAAAAAGACTGTCCATTTTAATTCTGAAAAATAAAGAAAAATAAATCCTAAAAACAACTGAAAAACAATTTCTTGACTTCAGAAATGCGCTTTCCATCCATGATGTCTTATGGATAAGGTACTGTGTCCATTTGAAAGAAAATTTCTTTTAAACAAAAACTCACTCACAAGTCTTTCATTTTGTATGTAAAGACACTCTGGACTCAGAAACTTATTCTGCCCAACTTAAAACCAAACTGTTCCTTTTTGCTAAGTACATGGTATGTGTCAATAAAAAATATCATTTACAGAGAAAGGAAAAATTCGCCTTCATTTTTCCTATCTAACAAAAACTTGTGAAAAAAAAACAACAAACAAACAAAATTCACAAGAAAACAATGTCTGATGAATTTTTCAGAATTTCTCATAAAACAGCAAGTTTCAAACAAATCAAGCGTTTATTTTTACATGTTTTTTTCTTCTTTACAGTGTTCGTTTACATTTCATGAACTAAGTGCTGGGGTTTAACAGCACATCCGCCTGATCATGACTATATTGTGCCAAACATGCTAAGATACACTTCAAAAAAAGGCTGATCAAGTGCACAGAAGAAGAAAGGAAAGAGAGTGGGACAGAAGAATAGAGCAAGAAGAGAGAAGAGATGTCACCCCTGGGCTGTTTAGAATGGCAGTCCATGGAAGACATCCCACCAACGGTGGGCTTTCAAATCAAATAAACTCTAATTACCAGTTAAAGGTAAGAAAAAGGGTTGACTATTACATGATCAACATGATCACATAACACAATAGTGTTATGTTATTTTTTGGCCACGGTTGTGGACAGCTGAGATGAACAGCTCTTTTTATAAGCTTTTCAACCTCCTATAGTGGTGGTTATCTCAGCTGTCCACAAATGTGGTAAAAAAAATAACATAACACTATTGTGTTATGTGATCATTTAAACATTGGAGGTTGAAAAGCTTATAAAAACCATAACAGGTAAGATAAGATAAGAGAGGACAAAATAAGATAAACATTTCACTTGCCCCCAAAAAACAAATTCCATTTACAGTTGAAAAGACACAGTATACATGTAACATGCATTTATAATGACATGTATATAGACATAAAAATCCCAGTTTGCATAGAATGACGCAAACTCATGAAAAAACTAAAACAGTTTGTTTCAAGTTTAGTTACAACTTTAACCCTTTGAATTATGGTCACCTGTGCCTGAAAAACTCACTGTCCCTAGCCTTCTGGGCTGAGAATGAGGTATTTCTCATTTCATGTTCAATATCTTTTGTAAACACATGAGTGCAGACATTTGTAATCATTGTAGTCCCAGATGTCCTTGCCCCAAAGCAACCTTCTACATCTACTTTCAATGGTAATGAACGCATAGGACTGAGTAAGTATGTCAGCCCGGTCTACCGGACAGTGGGGAATTTAACACTGGAAAATCTGCCCCGTGTACCGGGCTGTAGGGTTCAACAGGTAAAAGCTGACTTATTAGTACTGTCTACTTCACATTTTCATCTGGAAGGCTCAACTTGACAATGATTAATTTGCAAATATTACATGATTATCACTCGAAGAATACTGACTTAAGGGTTTGATAAATGCTATAATTGATCGTCATCATTGAGACATGGGTTTCACATATTGTCCATCTTTGACAGGATATCTACTTACTTACAGCCAGAAGATCATTTGTATAAACACCCATGCAGACTCAGAAAATCATCAATTAAACACCTATTTACGCACACACCCCATCATTATCTAAACACCAATTTCAATCATTTAAACATCAATTTATACATAAAAAATAATCAATAGTTAAAAACAACCATTTGCACATTGACCACTATTATCAGGTCATCTATCTCCATCTGTTCACACACAGACAATCACTGCTGGGACAACCATTTATACATAGACCATTATTATCTATACCCAGGGATCATAAATATCTGAACAACCTTTTACACATGGACAATAATGATCAGAATCACCTCCATTTATACATGACTATCGTTATCTGAACATCCATTTATACATGACTGTCGTTATATCTGCACACTAATTAATTTAACACATGGCTATCATTGGTTGAACACCCATCTACACACTGATTCATTATCTGAGATCCCTTTACACACACACACACCATCCATAGTTGAATACACCCATTAATATATCTACCATTAGTTGAACACTCATTTACACATGGCTATTATTAATTGAAGACCCATCTACAACATGAATATCATTACTCCAACATCCATTTGCACACTGGCTCATTACCTGAGCCCCCACTTTACACATACACAATCCATATCTAAACAGGTATTTGCTACATGTCATGGCTCACCACTATCTGAATACCTAGTTACACATAAGAAATTATTACCTGAATACATAAGAGCAATACTATTTAGGCATCCATTTACACATTGTCACCTCCTAAACAAACAAAACATTTGCCTTTTCCGAAAATCATTGAAAGTTATTTGAAAGCACAGAAATTAAAAACAAACAAATGCCCAACGTCATGTATCTTTGTGTTTTCTATTCTCCTCATTTTACCATGGACAAAACAGTTCACTTTAGCATCAAAGTTAAAAACTGTTTTAACTCAGAGCT
This sequence comes from Peronia verruculata, assembly GCA_038406235.1. Taxonomy (NCBI): domain Eukaryota; kingdom Metazoa; phylum Mollusca; class Gastropoda; order Systellommatophora; family Onchidiidae; genus Peronia; species Peronia verruculata. Next base: position 17,347 of record JBCAUA010197991.1, on the reverse strand, counting down.
AACCATTTAAAAATTTGTGAGCGAGATGACACGAAACAAGTATCTGAATAGTTTTTGATAAAGAGCATTATTATCGATATCTGGTCATCAGTTAAAAACTGTCTAGCAAACTTTTAAGAGATTACTTAAGGTTTTTTGCTGTCTGCTTTTGACTGAACTAAAATTCACTCCCAAGAGATAATATTAAATTACTGTTTCACCTATTACTTTTGACTGGGTAGACTTTACACCTCTCAGCAAATTCTTTCATGACAGTAACTAAGATTGTCAATCCCATTTCAGTTCATTCACAATAACTATGTATATCTCTCATATTACTTTACAAAAAATATCTTAAAATTAAGATGACTGTCCACCAACAACTAATCAAATACATAAAAAAAATGGAAGAACAATATGAAGAATTTCGAATTGAGAATAAAATAACTTAATATCGCTAGCCAAATTTTTTTAGCCCACTTGGCTCTTCGTCGGGGCAATAATGACAACATAGAATGTAGATAGGGTATTGCTGTACACGAAAGGAAATGTCAATTACACGCTTTGTTTACTGTATAGGAGGGGCTTTTCAAAGAAGTTTAAAAATATGAAGACATGGATGAGGATTTGTTCTGATCTTGGTGTTCACATGAGAGTATGGAACGCTACCTCTGTTTAGGACGGTGAGATCATAAGACAGAAGTACACAGCCTCTTTGTTTACATTGTAAAACACATCTAGCTGTAAAAAGGTTCACAAAATGTTGGCGGTTACCATGGAATGGTTTAACTACAAAGTTAAACAGAGGAAAAAGAAAGATAAAATAACCTTCTGTGCATTTTAACTGTAAAAGACTAGGTAGGTTGTGTTGTTCTCACACTCTGGTTTCAGCTACTTTCTGCCTAAGCCTCCTATAACAGATGAAGTCAACTGACCAGCACGGCATTAATGTGGTAGAATAGCTGTGTACAAACAAATGATCACCTGAGGAAAAAAAACTGTAACAACACTGATACTTTATAGCATAACTGTTGATTGTGAAGATCATGAAAAAAGAAAAAAGGAACATGATCATATTATTGAAGTAAGTAAAATAAAAAAAAACAGATTCTGTTTTGAATACTATACAATGTCCCTGCCATTAAGCATAAATATTGACAAAGCACATTCATACATGGGCATGACAAAAAACAAAAGTACTAAGTCTGCAATTCTACTTGTGGTAAAAGTGATACAAATATCCTGTCCTGAAAAAATATCAAACTCAAGGAAAATAAATAAGTAAAGTAAAAAAGTAAAAATACCATCCCTTGACAACCAAGAGGGAAATTGGCTAGGTCATTTGAGACCATGTCACCACAATGCAGCGCCACTGTACTTCCTCTGATATACATCAGATACTCATTTTACAGATGAGTGGGCTGAGGAAAATTGTGTGTTAAGTATCTTTCCTAAGGATACAACATCCAACCATTGTGATTCGAACCATCAACCTCTGCTTTCAAAGGCCACAGCACAGATCACTGAGCTAACACCCCACAATATAATCAAACAATGCTATAATCAAGAAAATCAAATAAACAGTTAAAAATTCACTAATTTGGAAGAATGAAAAAGGATGATAGAAATCATAAATATGTTTGTTTATCTTGTCAAGGACAATATCAAGCTAACACATTGGAAAGATTTAGAAGAAGAGTGCTAAAATCAAAAATATGAAAGTACAACAGGAATGTGATGGTAAACAATTATGTTTATTATCAAACTGTGTGTATGAAGTTAATGATTTAAGTTTAAATATCTGTGATGGATTTAATTTGGTACGAATACTGTCTTATGAAGTTCATTACTCTCTGATGCATTGGTTGACTGAGAACAAGATTCTCTCAAGGAAATCAGTCTTATGATTATCATGCTGGATGTGTCTTTCATTTTGCCTACAAAAATGTAGTTCATAATTCAAAACCCCAGAACTAGCGCTAGCAAATGTCAAATGTTTAAATCTGTCACATGCACGGTGGAGATAAAATGGTCAAAGATGAAAAAAATATGAAAAGATAACCATCAAATTCATGGTGAAGAACATGGGGAACCGATACATAACACTGATCCATTTATACACTCACAATACATACATGGTGCAACTTTATGCAAAAACTTTCACATCAAATATGCCACCCTGAAAAAAAACAAAACAGCCCTGAATGTGTGGCATTACAAGAATTCCATTTAATCTTAAGACATTTTTAAAATATCACCCTCTTTATTGATTTTTATCTCATTTTGATCTTAGTTATGATTTTTGTCCCTCAGCCACATTTTTGTTTCAGGACATTGAAAAAAAAAGATAAAAGTTTGTGTTTTGATATACATTTTCAAAAATATGAATTGCACGCCAAATAAGGATGAGAACAAAAGTACTTCCATTTATTTGCCTTTGATGATGTCGGCCGCCTTTTCTGCAATCATGATTGCTGGAATGTTGGTCCCTCCTGATGGCATAGATGGAATGATTGAAGAATCTGCCACTCTGAGACCGATAATGCCTTTGACCCTGGAACAACCATATTGGAAAACAGAATATTATTATTATTGTTGTGATTATTGTAGTTATTCTTGTTGGTGTTCTCATCATTGTCATGCTGTTGCTATATATATGAGACACGACGCAATGAAATCAGGCGCTCGTCAAATTTTGAGCATATGGAGTTATTGGTATCACTGTGAAGATTATTCATTTCCCTTTCAGTGTTTAAAAAAAGTATTGGCCTATCTTAAGTAGAAGTTGAAATATTGGCAATTAAAGACGATGGGGGTAACCGGTTGCTGTAGTTGAATTTAGCGAGAAAATGGCCGATCACTTTTGTAAATCCTTCTTTACCTTAGTTAGGTCATGCCTCTAAATTACAATTTTTGGGCCTTTACTCACACAATTTCAGTCAGTTGAACTCTGAAATGCATTTTTAGATTGATTTAGAAGGGTTTGGTGCAGAAAGAAAAATACGCTTAAAATTCATTCACTGTTGAAAAACACGTGATTTCTCCAGTCAGCTCAGTTTGATGAGCGCCTGGTTTCATTGTGTCACGTCTCATACAGAGGATCTATATGGATGACATACCATCTAAATGATCATTTTCCCAATTGTTTTCATTATTTGGGTGTCATGTTATTCAAATGGTAGCATCCTAACTCTAACCCTACACCTAACCACTATCTGTCCTGTGACCAGGGCAAACGAGTCGGAAGTCGCGCGGGGCAATAAAGATCCACAGCTGTTTTTGGTCTTTTGAATTACTTTCCGACTAAGATATTAAAATTTTTGTTGTTTTCACAAAACGACAATTTACCTTATTTAACTTGAAGAAAGAAAAATTTTGGTATGATAGTGGAAAACAGTAAACAACAGTAAAAAACAACAGTGACCCGAAAACACCTGACCTGATTTCTTACTCATTTCTTACAAATGAAAAAAAACATCTTCTTCATACTATTATGATCATTATGAATATTGTCCCAAAATCGAAGAAAACTGTCTGCTGGTAATTACTCACACAATTTAAAAAAAAAAAAATGAAAAAATGAAGAACTTGATATTGAACAAACTGATATACCCCTGTCTCTAGCCAAATTTTTAAAACCCTCTTGGTTCTTCGCCAGGGCAGTAAAGAGAGCATAAAAAAAAATTAATACTGTCATCATTTTGTAGGAATGTGTTAAAACATAAGATGACTGCCTATTGGCAACTAATCAAACACAGCAAATGCAGAAAATAACATATAGAACTCAAGGTGGTCTCAGGGTCTTCAACAGCTGTGCAAAAGTCGATGCAAAATTTAGAAAAATCCAACATGCTTGCGGATCAAAGAGCAAATTCCATGTAATGGTAATAAAAATCACACAAGTGATGGGTGGAAAAGACAAGCTGGCAGTGGGATTAACATCACTATATTCATCACTTTCTGCTTATTCAAACTTAAAAAAAAAAATAATAAAGTCACTCTTCTATAACAATACTAAATGACTCCTAAGTAGACAAAAGAAGGTTGCAAACTGACAAATGTCAAGTAAATTTCTGAATAAAGAAAAGAATCTAATACTCGTGATCTATATTGGATGTCTTCATTTCCCACATATCTGAGCTAATATTATTAATATCATATAGCAACAGAATGAACTGTAGCATATAAAGATGCCATGACAATTCCTACCTGAGTTGGGAATCCACCACAGTGGATTTATCCCTGTGATCCCCCATCTTACAGGTACCCACTGGACTGGAAGCAGCTTGTGCTCGGGCTCGGATGAGACACCTCCAATAATTTTCTGTGTCATAGGTGTGTTTGCTGCAGAGTTTGGAAGGTGTGTCGGCATATACTGCCTCTATCTGCTTCATGGACGGCATTGTGACCATTTTTTGACACAGTCGAATGCCTGAGAGAAGAACATCAACAAAAAAAAAAAGTTATTAAGTTAAAGTTAAAAGTACCATCCCTTGACCCTCCGGGAAATTGTCTTGGCCATTTCAGACCGTGTCGCCGCAGGGCAGGGCCACTGTACTTCCCCTGATATGCATCAGATACCCGTCTTACAGATGGGTGGGCTGAGGAAAATTGTGTGTTAAGTATCTTTCCTAAGGATACAGCGTGCTACAGTTGCAATTCGAACCACCGACCTCTGCTTCCAAAGGCCGCAGCACAAACCACTGAGCTAACACGCCACATGCAAGTAATGCTAACAAACATGACACATATTTGACTACTCAAAACAACAATGTCAATGATTCTGCGTGTCTGTAAATCTTTAGTGAATGCCAGATTCCCAAATGCACTTGCTTGTTAAAAGGTAAGTCCATATGAATGGTAAATAAAAATAACAATAGATGACATTTACATAGAGCTGATTCACCTACAGTAAAAGTTACAAACTCTTTACAGTCTGTTGCTACCTGACAGATGTAATGGAGACATCCAGATACAATCATATGAAAGGTAAATAATACTAACAATAGATGACATTTACATAGAGCTGATTCACCCACAGTAAAGATTACAAACTCTTTACAGGCTACCTGACAGATGTAATGGAGACATCCACATACATTCTCAACTTTCTGGAGAGCGTACATGGTGACCATCTGCCAGACATTTAAACCCCTCTGACAATACATTCTCTTTCCATATATCTGTCCACTCCCGTCTTTGTTTGTTGGTTCTTAGAGCCTCCACACCCTATTCTTGGTGTCCAGCTTTTCAGGCTTTTTTCTAAAAGTCATTCTGGCCCATTTCAGCCATATCTAATCTCTGTTCTTTCACTCACAATTATGTTTTCAAAATCATTGTATGTGTAAAATACTATGTCACAGTATTTCAAATGACTCTTGTGATTAATCCAAAGTTTACCTGATAATAGAACTTCCACATCTTCTTTCTTTTCTAAGTAGTTTGGGTCTATCATAGGTTGAACCTTGGGGTTTGTGCCCTGAAGCCGCAGAGTGCCACGGCTTTGAGGTCTCAATAAAGAACTGTAACAGACTAGACCATCACTGAAGGACGACCTTTTTGATATCTCAGTGAGAGTCTGGAAAAAAAAAAAAAAAAAGAAAGTAATGCCAAAACACATTTTGATAATTCCCTGGGTGCCAACTATTATGATGAATTTAATCAATACATGTATGTGCTAATGGTGACTAATCATTATTTTGCAGCTAATAATTACTTCACAGCCTCTGAGTATCTGAAATGAACTGTGCGAGTTATTGCCATTACATGCAACTACCTGTGAACTAAAACAGAGGTTTAAACTCAAAGCCTGCTGTGCCAATTTCTATAATAACAGAAACAGATCATCCTAAGTGAGACTCATAAGCATACCATTCTTATCCATTTATACCTGCCAGCTCATTCTTGAACAATCCTACAAACTCATAGCACAAGAAAAGATACCAGACTAATGGCAAAAACAAAAGAACCAGAACTAATGGTGCAAAGCCAAGATTCAAACCTAGAATGAGTGGTGGAAATAAATAAAAAGCAATAAATCAACTTACATCATTGGTGAGGCCCACAATCTGCCCAAAATTTTCAGCCTGTAAAATGCCTTGGAAACGAAGTTCTAGATCTGGCCATCCTTTGTCTCTGCTGAGGTCTGAGTTAGTAAAGGCAGCGACTTCCATACCATTGGGAGAGGCATAAACACCTGTGAAGACAATTAGGGACACCCATAACAGGTGGTAACAATAAAAATGTGCAATCAATAACTGCAAGCTGTATAAGGCAGATTTCATCAGGTGGATTACTGTGCTGAATATACAACTTTGAATCAGACCATAGTTCAAGTGTTATCTACCCGATGTAGCTTTGCAATACTGATGTTAGTATGTGAATGAGTGGCTGAAAATGAGATGAATATAAACTGCTTTGGCTGATACTGTGAAATGAAAGACTCTAGTGCATATAAAATGGTTCGGCTGTGAGTTACCAACTCATCTTTACTCATCACCTGTAATTCATTTGCTCCCGTGCAAGTTCAATTCCTTATATTGATATTGATACAGTGGTCTCCACCTAAGAACCCTCCGCCTAAGAACTCGGTCTGCATAAGAACCCACCACTGCTGCAAAACAGATTTTTTCCTCTATAATTTACCCCTCTAATAACCCGTTCTGGGTTACTCCCAAATAAAAAAACCCCGCCTAACAGCCCGGTGTCAGACCAAGATACCCGAGTGCTATGGTAGAATTCCAATTCATATTGTTAATTTGAGAGAGACCCACAGTGCTAGATGTGCAGTAAAATGGGGGACAGGAGTGGAGGGAACAGGTAGACAAAGGAGTGGAAGTGATATATGACTGCATATAATCAGGCCACATTGTTGACTAACCCGTAACCATTTCTTTCTATTACAATACGTGGAACGGCACTTGTGATTGGCTTTGTGGATAAGGAGGTGTAACTTTAGCCTCCTGACTGGTCAGTTGTTTTGCTCCTTCGGTCGGTGTGTAAACACTTCAGTCACACGTGCGATAATCCGCGGGGTAACATAGGAATATAAGTTTTCAACAATGATACTGTAATGTGAAACCTCACATGGTGTTTAAGCAATGAGCAATATTGATGTAACTAGGTGCTAAAAAGATCAGAAATTGCTACATCTAATTATAACACACACTGGGAAGACCGCTGTACTTATTCGCATAGAGATAAATTTTTTACTAACAGTAACGATAAACTAATCATGGTAGTGAAGACAGTCTGAAGTCAGATGGTTTGCGTAACTTTTCAATTTGCTTAAGAACCCGTCCGCCTAAGAGCCCACTTTTTTTGTCTCTCGACGACCAGGTTCTTAGGCGGAGACCACTGTATATGGAAAAAACAACTAAATGTATAGTGACAGCTAACTTCACTAGACTGATATAGCTGGGAGGAGGGGGTCTGACAAATATCAAGATGACCAGTATATCACTCATGACTCACCTGTGGGCTTTAGCTAACCTTTGCACACCTGTATGTACTTTAGATATTCCCAGTAGCTGGGAATAATTTTTTTTTAACTGCCTATGAAATTATAGGTAACTACATAGCTTGAAACTGTTGGATGAATGTCTCTGATAAATATCTAAATTCTGGCCAACATTCCAATCTTGGTTTCAACTTACCTTTGCCGACCAATGTGTACTTCAGATGCTCCCACACAGACTCTAACTTCTCATTGCTGATGCTGATAGCTGGAGTGATGGCTACGGGAAAGTCAAACCTCATGCCATCCTGCAGATTGTCTCCAACGGGTAAATCGGCAACCACAGGGATCTGCTCAAGTAGGATGGAAAGAGAAAGAATCCTTTGTTAAGAAAATTCAGGCTGTAACCTGCTCAATTCTAGGACATTGGGCCACCGGCAACAAAAGCAGACCTGTGAAAATTGCAAATGCTAGCAAGATATAAATATATCTCTTTGAGAGCAACTGACGAGTGGGAAGATAAACAATACTTAGAGATCACATTCTGAGAAAACTCATTCCTCTGTGTTATAACCAGACTTTCAATGCTTTATAATGTGTATTTTCAAATTGGTTTGTAGGACAATGAATAAACAGATAGCACATCGAAAGCTTGCAAATATGACAAAGAGCACAATACAAAACCTTAGATCTGCGGCTGCTATAAAGACAAACTAATGACACTGTATTAAAACAGCTGTATTTACAATAAATACTTTGTGCTGAATAAATATTATGTCCTTTCAGCCAGTTGAAATGTGACATAAGTCACAGGGCTAGAACCGAGAAATTGGGCTTTGAATGCAATGTGGGGGGTTGGACATTGAATTTTTTATGCTGCAGAAATCGAAAGAGCATTCATCTCTGAACATGATAGCATTGATCTTACCCTCGATTTATAAATATTTCTTCATTAAAATTGTGTTTTACTGGGAGGAAAATATGTAGTTTTATGCGTTCAAACGTTGATTTAAACTCAATTTTCTCAGAATTTTGGTCATTGATGGGGGAAGGGGTCCCAGCTTGTCTTTTTAAACTGCAATATTTCTGGCTAGAATAAAGCTAGCTCAAAACTTTTCTCACTACTTGAAAGGGTATGAAATAAGCTTTCACATGATACCAAAAACCCTATACGGTGAAAAATCGACATACGTCTCATTTTCACTGGCTGTGAGACATGTTCAAGTTGCTGTTCTTAAGTACTCTTACCTCAGGAAAAAGAAAAGGAAACACAAATAAAAAAGAGAAATGCTCTTAGCTCTAAATGTTTTGAAGCCATTTCTAACAATGTATCAAATGTCGCTGCAAAAGGTTAAAAGATGAACTACAATGATTATCATGAATTAGCTGTATCAGGCTCTTGTCAAATTCTGAGCATATGGAGTTATTGGTGTCACTTTAAAGATATTCATTTTCCCCTTCTGTGTGTGAACAAATTTTTGTTCTACCTTAAGTATGAGTCAAGATATGAGCGATTAAAGACAATGGGGGTGACCCGTTGATGCAGCTGAAATTAGTGAGAAAAAGGTTGATCACTTTTGATCATCCTTATTATGCCATGCCGCTAAACTTTTGGGCTTATACTCAATCCATATCAGCAGATTTGACTCTGAAATTCACTCTTAGATAGACATAGAAGGTTCTGTGAAAAAGACAAAATTGCATTAAAATTTCATTTGCTGTTGAAAAACATGTGATTTCTCTGATCACCTCAGTTTGATGTGTGCCTAATTTCATCGTGCCGCATCTCATTTGTTAGCACAGATATGGATGACAAACCTTATGGGCCTCGAGATGACTTGCTGGCCCAATTCCCGACAACATCAGCAGCTGTGCAGATCCTACAGTGCCGGCACTGAGAATGACTTCTTGTCTAGCTCGTACTGTAGTACTAGTGCCATTTTTCTCAAATATAACTCCCACTGCTCTCTTATCCTTGATCACAATCTGGAACAGAAAGCGATAAAGTCAGGGCAATCTCTGAATCTGAAACAATAACAGGAAATATCAACTAACAGAGTATCAAAAAAATAATCACCACTGCTTTCTTGCCTTCTCATCAGAATCTCAAACACTGGCAGTTAGTTTGCAATAATGTCAGGTAAGCATGTATTCCTCAACCGAAAAACTAATACATAGACAGTAAGCTAGCGAAACATCAAGTCCGATATCAAATTATTTTCTGTCTCGAATTGCTTTTTCTTCTATTGGTGTCTGGAATTCTCGATAATGTTAATGCTGGTGTTAAATTCAAATATTTGTCTCACTTTACTTATTCATCATTGTGCTAATGGACACTAAGGGGGGGGGGGTATGCCATACATCATTATTCTCTAACAAAGGCTGATCCAGTGGACGTATGACCTGACTTTGCATACACTACACAACTTCACACTTATGAAAACGAAACTTCACTACACATATGACCTGACTTTGCATACACTGTGCAACTTCACACTTTTGAAATGAAACTTGAATAAAACTTCAGAATGTACCAGTCAGCAGATGAAAGACTTTCAAAGGGTCAAAATATTTTCTGTGGTGGTGTCCCGTAGTTGGATTTGCTACGATATATTGATTTTCCAGTTAACCCTTAAAGTGTCACGGGCCACACAGAAGCCCGTCTTCATTATTATTGCATTTGAACAACTTTCCGAGGCAACAAACAAACATAAAACAAAGTAAGCTGTCTGTCCTACAACTCTGTTTTCTAAGTTATGACTTCCAACTCAACTATCAGTTCTTACAAGCATCATTGTGAAAACTTTGACACTCCATCATTTCAAGTGACACTTTCAGGGTTAATTGTACCCTGGACTTTCACAATTGGCACAGGGTTGTAGAAAACTGTTTCTCTGACAATAAGGTTCTGCGACCATGACCTATTGCCAAAGGGCTAAGAAAAGTTGGACTGATCATAACCATGATAGTAGTTAGCTGACTGACAGAAAGAAATGAGAATGACATCAAAATGGTCTGTGGAATTTTTTTTTTTTCGGTTCCATACGCCTTGGAACAGCAAAGAAGGAAAGAGAGAAGAGAGAAGGCTAGAGAGAGACGAAAGGTAGAAGTGGAAAGGTGAGAGACTGAAAGACTTATGGTTTAGGGAAAGAGGGGCAGAATAGAAGGAAAGACAGGGAGAAACAAAGAGAGAGAGAGAGAGAGAGAGAGCGAGTTGCAATGGGTTTGCAAATTCCATAGTCTGAGACATTGGCAGCGCTGGGCAAAATGAGAGAGGAAGGACATGGGATGGGAAAGAAAAAGACAAATTTGTGCATTATACAATTTCTCAAAAAGCATTCAAATGTTCTCTGGAGAAACAGGTAGAGACACACATCAAAAGTTTACCTTAGTTACTAAAGAATCTGTCAGGACATGAAGATTGTCTCTCCATAATGCTGGATATAAAAAGGCTCTGGAGGCACTCTGGCGCACACCTCTCTTGAGTGTGGACTGAATCTCAGCAAATCCTGCACAAATGATGATGGCAAGGGGATGAAAAACAAATAAAAAATACATTTTTCATACATTCACTAATGGTGGAGTGAGGGGGGGGGGGGTTAGAAGAGAGAGAAGGTAGGAATAAGTGATGTCTCATCATAAATTACTAATATGCTGATGGCCAAACATTTTTTGTTTTGTTTTGTTTTGGCAAAGGTTTGCAAAACTTATCTCATATTTAATATTGCACTGAGTATCCAAAAGTTTTTGCATTGTATTGGGCAGCAAGACCGAACCAGTCATGTGGACCAGGAATGTCAACTGCTTTCACCAAAAAAGTTGGAAAATTTTGATCCCCTCCTCAATATTTATCACACTGGTCGGGTGATGTTTTGTTACCTAGGATGCTTAAAAAATCTAGGCATTTTATGTTAGGAGAGGCTTGCATGTTTTTACAGGAACCTGGAAATGGGATTATAAGATTATACAACTAACAGAAATCATAATCACCAAGACTAATGAGATCTAGATCGCAATGAGATACTCTCTTCCATTAGACTTTCTAAGACCATGGGCATATTATTTGCCGTCGGCAGCCTGATGTGCTGATTTTCGATCAACAGCTCTTATGAGGCCCCTCAACTGCATTAAGCAGTGATTAAGCACTAAGTACTTTGATTCTGATCTTCAAACAGCAGCTGAAGAGCACTTCCAACTCTCCTTCGGAACATGCAATTAATTCTATCATGCTTCTGATTTCATGTTATTGTGCGGAGCTTGCATCATATCAAAAATTACTATAAAACCGCGATTGCCTTTTGGACTTGGCAAAAGTTGGCAGTTGGTCAGCAAAAAGTAGAAAAGTCTGAATTCTGACTAAAGTTGGAAGTTTGACAAGCCTGTAAGTCATATTTTACCTTCCACTCCATTCCCATTGACATCTATGATTTTGTAGCCCATCTCCTTGCCAGCTCTGACAAGAAAGTTGGTCAAACTGTGGGTCTTGGATCTTGACACTCTGAGGGGACCTCCCATGCGATGAAATCCTGTAGAGCAAAATGTCATTTACAACAAACATATTATTTCCAGTACAGGACATGGCATCTAAAACTCTTCAGAAATAAAAAAAATCCATTCCTTTTTCTACGGGTGATATTTTACTTTCCACACCAGTTTCTCCCAAAAATCTTTTCAAGGAAAAACTGAACAAAATCATTTCACAAAATAAAAGAGCACTTAGATATAGCTACAGATATCAGTTTCTTTGGGGCACTATAACAGGTTCACATCGTTTGGGTTATCGAGAAAAATACTGATCAGACTAGATGAATTCAGATCACTTTTCATGAGTGAAATCATCTCTCCATGGCATTTTCTGGCAAACATTGTAGCCATTCTTGTGACTTTTCCTGAGACTCCTGCAAGTCAAAGCACATGTCATCAGCACATGTGGTGAAATGATATTAAGTGTTGGTGAAACTTTAATTTGCAATCGGAAACTACACATTTTATATAGAAAATGCAAAACGATAAGTCTTCAGGAAAGACTGATAATTCTATTCTCCCTAACAATATCTCAAAGAGCTGTCCAACAGACCACACTTACCCAATATCCAGTGGATAAATGTGTATAAAAAGAAAATGAAAAAACACTGCTTAACAAGAATGACAATCTGCCACCTACTTCAAACTACACCAATTTCTTCAGAAAGACCCAATATAACTGTGTGCAAAATGACCAAACTTAGAAAACAGACTGATTAATCTAATTAATTTAACAATACATCACTAGATCACAGTTGTTATTTCATGTCACAATAAACTACTTCACTGCTATCCATAGATGAGTTAAAGCAAAAAGTTGGTCTCCTATGTGTGAGAAAACATCTGGGCTATGTCCACAGTCAACTCCCTCACCAACATCCCTTCTCCCATGTTTGAACTATGTTCTGCCGAATGACCACATCTTTGCACATATATGTTGAGTTTGTGAATAGGTGCCAGAATCTGATGAGGTGGTGTATAATCTGCTTCTTTTTGAAACAATTAGAAAAACTGAATAAAAATTAGTTTGTAACAAAAAAGGTAGAGGATGGATACTCCTTGGCTCATGCACAGTGAGCAGGAACGAAAGTGAATGGGGGATAGCAACAGATGGAGCGAGAAAGGTTGGCCGTATACTGGTGCTTACCACAGAGCAACAAAATTGGCATAGAAAGTTAATTAATTTCATACCTGTTTTGACAAACTCCGCGTTTTCATTGTCCTCTGATTTCAAAAAGTACGGCAGTACATCTTTAAATGACCAGTTTTCAGCTCCATTCTCTGCCCAGTGATCATAATCTTTCTGCACGCCTCGCAAATAAATTAAGTCACTGATGCTGGAGGATCCTCCAAGAATTTTGCCTCGGTGCCACCAGCCTTTCTGTTGAGAGAACAAAGTTACATGATGTAGAACACAGTGCATCATAAGTTCTTGCATTGCTAATAAATAATGGTTTTATGGGTCTGATTAATATGCCACATGCCATACTGAAACTTTCATATGATGAAATAGTGAGTATGTTATACAATTATAAGAACTATCAGAATATCTCCTCAATCCAACAGTCATAATCAGACAGATGTGATAAAATGTTCATATCATCATGTCATCACTCTCAATCTAGAAGTATTTCTAGAATTAAAAGATATAGAAAAATTATGTATCTAACTCTGAAGTAAAAATAAATGCATAAATTAACCCATTTCTCATGGTAACCAGCATTTTTTCCATGAATGCCAAAATCATTTGGATCATGATCTCTTACAGCAATGAAAAAATACCACTGTAAAACTGTTTCTTTGACAGGATGTCATATTTTGCCATTACAGAAGTTGATAACATTATGGTGTAATTAACCTACCATCTGTACATAAACATTAAGACAATCCCCAATCATCTCTCACCATTCCATGTTTGAAAAGGACAAGTGGCTAAGCATTACAGTGGTCTAAACCTAAGAACCCCATCGTCAGGAGACAAAAAAAGTGGGCTTTTAGGCGGACAGGTTCTTAGGCGAACTGAAAAGTTGTGCAACCCATCTGACCGTGGATTGTCTTCACTACTATGATTAACTGATCGCTAATGTTAGTTAAAGATCCATCTATGCGAATAAATACAGCCTACTTTCCTGTGTGAATGTTATAATCAGATCTATTAATTCCTGATTTTTTTTTTTTTTAGCGTACAATTACATCAATACTGCCCGGCGCTTAAACATTGAGTGAATTTTCATATATGGTATCATTGCTGAAAACATGATATTGCTATGCTACTCTGTGAATAATTGCATGAGTGACTCAAGTGTTTACAGACCGACCAAAGTAGCAAAACAGTTGACCAGTCAGGAGGCTAAACTTACACCTCTTTATCCACAAAGCCAATCACAAGTGCTGTCCCACGTGTTGTCAAACAAAGAAATGGTTACGGATTAGTCGACAACGAGGCCTGATTATGCATTCATACTACATCAACCATCCTTCCATTCTTTTGTCTACCTATTCCCTCCACCCCTTCCCCATTTTACTGCCCATCTAGCACTGTGCGTTTCTCTCAAGTGGACAGTATGATGTGGAATTATACCATAAGAACTCGGGTATCTTGGTCCGACACCGGGCTCTTAGACGGATTTTTGTATTTGGGAGCGCCCAGAGCGGGTTCTTAAAGAGTAAATTATAGAGAAAAAATTCTGTTTCACAGCAGGGGCAGATTCCTAGACGGACCGGGCTCTTAGGCGGAGGGTTCTTAGGCGGAGACCACTGTAGTATGAAAATTACAGATTTGTATTCAAAATGTATTAATCACTGAAGTGACTTGACTGCCAAAGTCTATGACCATATGCTTTGGCAGAATTGTGAAACACAGGCATTTTACATCTCATCCACTCCTTAACCCAAGAACTGCGAACCATGTATTTATACGACAGGTAAAGTGAGTCCCTGCATGCGATGCCTGTGTTTATTCATGGAGCTCCTTGTTGCCTTATGATATTTCTCATCATGTCACTTAAATTTGGGGTTTAACGGCCCCAGTTTTGTCAAATTATTGCCATAATTAGTATGTGCAGCTCAAAAGACACTCCTTCACAAGGTAAAGGGAACTTTACCTAAGAGAACAATGAGAAATTCCATGCCCAAAGATGAAATCCTCTTGAATAAAAGAGAAGAACAGAAAGTCTGTGGGAGGAGAGGTGATAAAATTGGCACCCCTATGAAATTAACATGTCTTTGTAAGTACAGTCCCTTCTTCTACCATTGGCTCATTGCAAATGTTATTACATGTGAAGAAAGGGTGGAGTTAGGGGAGGGATTAGAGAAATACACTGGTCAGCAAGGTGGTCAATCTAGGCCTGCATTGTGTCACTCGGAAGCCAAGGGGGAGTCTCTATAGTCATAACAAACACCCTGAGGCTAAGTACTAGCGTTGAGATCCAGATTGACAAGCCCGGCAAGGAGCGCCACAGTGCGTTGCAGCCTTTAGGCTGGGTCGCAGTTCTAGAGTTAAATTGGTCAGACATGATTTCCATTAGTTTTGTGAGAACATTATCAGAATGAAGCACAATTTCTGAACAAAGATATTAAAGGTAGAAGCAAAGCTAGGGGTTTCAAATATTATATATTCACCAAAACATTCTCTATTGCTTTCCACAGATTTCATTCTTTACACTGGAAATGTCAGAAGCTTATCACTCATTAAACTTTGTATATTTCTATCAGTCTCCAAATAAGATACAATGTACTAATACACTACTTATCCAGGGATGTCTTTGGGCATTTTTTTAACGTGAGCAATATCACTTTCTAGACTTGTGTACTTCCGCACCTCTATTGTTAATTTACAGGTTAATATACATTGTCTATAGTGTCAAACTTGGACATGTCTAATGGATCAAATCATGTTCAAGAACTTTTCCAAAACATGATTTGGTTGTGAGATACCCATCTAGTGTAGCCATTCAAGCCTAACTTGGCATGTTTTGCAAGATGAATTAACATTATTATAGATTTACTAGCACTCCACATCAGTGATATAGATCCTTTCCACGTTCGTGTTTACTTCCGTGTTTGGATGCAAATTTTTGGTGGGCGGACGTGGAAGCGAAACGTCATAAGTCATTTACTTCCGTGTTTGAAATGTAAAAAATAGACAGTGGGGCGGACGCAGAAGCGAAACGTCATAAGTGATTTACTTCCGTGTTTGAAATGTAAACAACAGAATGGTGGGCGGACGTGGCAGCGAAACGTCATGAGTGAACAACCTATACCAGCACTCTAGTACACTGACTTGTTCTGGTGCTTGAAGATTTATGGCTGGAAGATTTGTTTAACGAAACTCCCCAGGAACATATGAGGATGTGGTGACTATCTGCTGATGACTCACAGTGAACAACTTTCATACATCCTGTCATTGTTATAATACGCGGCTGAGAAAAACCCATTTGGGTGGCTGAAAGCCAACAACAGTACAAAAATCTTGCAAAATATATGAATAAAATGTACTTACACATGCCAAAGAGCAGAACATCTTGGTTGAAGTAATTTTCGGAAGCAGAATAATGGCGAGTTACAGTGCGTCGATTTTTGCCACTGCCAGTTGAGTGCCTCTCCGTCCAGTGAACATATGCTTTGCCTTCAAACGTTAATTGTATACCTGTTGAAACAAAACAGCAAATAATTCCTTGTACAAAGAATATAACATTTGTCAACAGCACTTTTAAGAAACCTGCATGTCAACCAGAGGTATACCCTTACAAGACTCCATGTCCTAACTTACTCTTGAATTGCTTGCAGCCAACAAATGAATGATTTATTGACAGCAGTAAAGTTTTTCATAAGTTTTAGTAGTGAATAAACATCAAAGACAAGGGATTAACATAGCAAAAGGCACATGATGCTCTAAAATTAAATATTAAAAAAAACAACAACAAAAAACAGTGAAAAATGATTAACTCTAGAACTGCGAGCCAGTCTAAGGGCTACAACGCTCTGCGGCGCACCTTGCTGGGCCTGTCAATCTGGATCTCAGCGCTAGTACTTAGCCTCAGGATGTTTGTTCTGGCTATAGAGACTCCCCCTTGGCTTAGGAGTGACACGACCCAGGCCCAGATTGACCACCTTGCTGACCAATGTCTTTCTCTAATCCCTTCCCTAACTTCACCCTTTTTTCACATATAATAATATTTGCTATGAGCCAATGTTAGGAGAAGGGACTGTATTTACAAAGACATGTCAATTTCATATAGGTGCCAATTTTATCACCCGTCCTCCCACAGACCATTCCCATTACAGATTTGCTCATAACCTGATGTAACTGCTTGGATGAAACCACTTCACATAGGGGTGTATTTACGTTTACATTATAGAATCTCAGTGTAAACTGCAAGCTATCAT
>JBCAUA010197771.1:0-21247 GCA_038406235.1 Peronia verruculata | reverse complement strand
TGCTTCATTCTCTCCTTCCGGCCTAATTCGTCTGATTCGTGTTCAGATTCGACCGGAAGGTTGGATTCGTCGGATTCCAATCGAGCTTCCCGAATCCGTCGAATTTCGAATTCCGAATCAACTCAGCCCACCCTTAGCACGCAGCAACTCTGGCGTACCCTGCTTACTCTGAAAGACAGTAGATTTTTTTTTTCTCCGAAATTACATAAATTATTCAACCGCTGTAATCCGATTTTATAGCCCAGGGTGACATTATTTGAGACATGGTAAGGAAACCGAAAGCTTTTGAATATTTTAAAAATATTTTATATAAATGATACAGAAATAGAAACATTTTTAGCATCAGACTTTTAACGCAGACCAATATTTAATCAACGCAGTTGATATCAGGATAAGGTTTTGGAAACTGAGCACTGATTTAGAACAGTACAATACGTACTATTGTTGCACTGAGTACAATACCTATTACTATTACTACGTAATACTATTGCATTGAGTCTTTGGAGTCTCTGCCATTTCATTGTGGCAACCTGGAATACAATGCTTTTCAATAACGCCTTTACTGATGAAGGTACTGATAAAAGACCGAACTCATTTTCTAGTGTCAAATTACGTCGGTGTATATGGCATGGTCAGCATTCGCGATCAGTTAAGTCCAGCCTAATATCGCGTAGTTGAAGGGACGGGGAGGGGGGGGGGGGGAGGGCAGTGGCCTAGGGGTTAGGCATCTGTCTCTTTTGCGCTTTGAATCCTGTGGGAGGATGAGAACGATCTTTCGTTAATTTGGATTTTTTTTTTTTCAAACTTGCTTAATTTTTCGACTCAACGGTGCTTTGGCTTCCGGATGGGGTAGCTTGTCTTAACTTTCTTTGATAGCGACAAATTCATTTTGGAGGTTCTGTATATGTTTGCTGCACGTTACAGAATCACAGGAAGTAAAAATCGGATAAAGAGTAGGCGGAATCACCACTTCACGGGTAAAATATTCCAAATTTCGACCCCAAATTTCCTCTCATCAGTTTGAACACGCACATTATCAATTCTTAGAATTGAAAAGCTACGTGCATAATAACAAAAGGATTTCTCTTACTTGGGATCTCAAGCCAAAACCTGATGCACACAGACGGCGGCATACCGGGCACCCAGTGGAATGCTCTGCAGAATTGGTTCTGGCCTTCTCCTGCTGCACGCTTTTTCAACATGTCTTTCAATTTCATAAGCTTTCGTTCCCTTTGCGAATAACTTGCCTCCATTCAGGTTTGTATGTGGACATGATTTCATATTCTATGCCGATATAAGCACACACACACACACACAAAAAAAGGGAACATACTGCATTTTAGCATAAGGCTTCAGTATTGTCACCAGAGGCAGGGATTGGACTGTTCCGTAATCCCTGAACATCCTGTGTGCTTTATCTGTTTATCATTGCAGACGCGCCGCCTCATTGTCGCACCAAATCCGATTGCCATCGAAAAATGCTCCCTGCGCGATGGCTGCTCCAGGCTGTCTAAACAAGGAAAATAAACCTGTGGAACAGAAATTCCATATTGTTATATTGGTATACAAAATGTCAATTTTAAGCTTAGCAGCATCGGCATTGGCGTTGTCGTCGTTTTTATTGTCGTTATCATCATTGTTATCATTTGATTGAAATGCCTTGAAATATAAGACCGGAAACTAACTAAATAATTTAAAAGAGACAAACAACAGTCTGTAGAACTCGATATGTCAAAAAACTAAAACAACAGCAACAACAAAAACAACAACAAATGATGATACTAGCCAAATTTTCGAACTACTTGGTTTTTCATTGGGACATCAACTATCATCATCACCATCATTATCATCATCATTTTATAAAAATACAATAGAACTGTCTTGCCGGCAACTAGCAAAACAGTTCAAGAAAAACAAATAACATAGAAATCTGTAAACGACTTGATTGTGATGATAAATTTTCTACCAAATTTTCGAGCCCGCTTGGCTCTTCATCAGGGCAGTAATGAAAACATATAAAATGTAAATAGGGTATTGCTGCACAGGAAAGGAAATGTCAATAAAATGATTTATTTATTTATTATTATTATTATTATTATTATTATTTTGTAAAGTAGAGGCTTTTTAATGTTGTTTGAAAAGGAAATTAAAAAATACATTTTAGAGCAATTACATTTTTATAACTGTTGATTTACAATGGTCAAATCAAATTAATGTACGTAAGATAGTTATTATGTCAGTCTATTTTATTCGTTTGATATAACTTTTTAATATTTATCTCTAAGAATGGCATCACCGAAAATTGTGTTGTCTTTCACTTTGGAAACAAACTGTGCTCTCCTTTTGATTACTCAGTGAGACCAAAATCATTAGTTCTAATACTCAAGGGTGAATTACAGCTAGGAATACGCTAAATACATGAACAATAAAACAAAAATCCAAATGGCACAATATCAATCTTCATCATATTCATCATCATCATCATCACCTTCACCTTCACCACAGCTCTTTGATATATCGCTGCATGATGTTTGCCAATTTGATTCTCCATAATATTTCTCATGTAAAGCTGATGGTCCTTGGCAGTGCATTAACTCCATCATGCATAATCCATGTTGCTATGTTCTCATTTTTTGTTTCTGTTTAATTTTTGTTGTTGTTTTTTAAACCCCTGAGCACCACAGGCATGGTTTTTTTTTTTTTTTTGCATGTTAATGGTATTGTTGCCCCCGCAATGCACAATATCCTGCCTTTATCTTTTATTTGAACTATTGGGTGATGCTGCTAATAGACCGTTAATTATTCATTTTAGCAAAATGTACATCAAAGGGCGGTCTCCAAAAATGTTTAATCTCAGTTAATCACGGTTGAACTATTGATTCTGTATGCTCTAGAATTCACTCTCACCAACTATACACGAGGTGTGTTTTCTTACTGACCTATTGTTTGCGCTAGTACAGTATTCACAGCCTCTTCTGCTGTCATGCATGCATGAGCATTAAATTAAACACAGCGTCACATCCAACTCACATCTGCTCAAGTTTATAACTATATCATGAGCCATCCCCGACAGAACAGTATCTTTTCACGGTCTCATATCGTCGTATGTCAATTACAACCAGTCAATGACTTTTTTAGTACACCTGCTTCTTACTTTTTCTTTTCTTACTTGTTGAGTATACCACTGAGTTAATAGAAGATCGTTCTTGTTAAAACGAAGCTCTTTCCAACAGTTAATCACAGATCGTGTTAAAACGAAGCTCTTTCCAACAGTTAATCACAGCATCGTGTTAAAACGAAGATCTTTCTTACAGTTAATCACAGCATCGTGTTGAAACGAAGATCTTTCCAACAGTTAATCACAGCATCGTGTCAAAACGAAGATCTTTCTTACAGTTAATCACAGCATCGTGTTGAAACGAAGATCTTTCCAACTGTTAATCACAGCATCGTATTAAAACGAAGATCTTTCTAACAGTTAATTACAGCATCGTGTTAAAACCAAGATCTTCTCCAAATTGTTACCCTTCCAAGGCATGGTCGGTATCATATTGCTTTTGCTCCTTCTTATGCCCTGCGCCCATGCCTGACAACTGTGCTGTGGTCGTGTCTTATGTCGAAACTGTTGTAGCAACAGCGGCAGAGACAAAGGCAAGATTGTCACTGGCACTCAGGTTCATGACAGGTGGCGGGAGATAGTGGAGAACGGACGTTATTCTGGACAAGCCTGTACGGCTTGATAGGGGAAAGGGATCTTGTCTGTTACAGTGTAACCCTTTTCTTGTTTAGAAAACAGTTTCTCTTTCGTTCACTCGTTTGGTTCAACCGCCGACTTATATACCCCCGTTGTGTCGGAGGCATTAATCCACCACCCGGCTGTGAAGACAGTGCAAAGATAGATGCACTGAAATTTACATTGAAACTTTACAAGATAGAGCAAGAGGAAAACCACAAGAAGGAATAAAGAAGGAAAAAGAAGAAGAAGAGAAAGAGAGGGAAGAAGAAAAGAGGAGGACGAAGAAAAAGAAAACAGGGAAGAAAGAAAAGAAAAGAAAAAAGAAAAGAAACAATATTGAAGGGAGAATGAAAGAAAGTGTAACAGAAATTTTATCACAACTTGAGCGTTAGTTGAAATTGGCCACAAAGGCAGGCGCCATTTCTGTAATGGGCCATAGTTCTTTGAGAAGACAACTCCAAACAGTTGCATTGTTAGAAATCTTTGTTTAATCGGAAATGGGATTTCTTTTTGCCCTTTGTCGCAAGATCGCGTTCACACCTTTGGTTTGTGTTCGTTTCGTGAACCGCATTTTGTTTCAGTTCTGTGTATAAATGTTGAGGTCCTTTCATTCTTTTATGCCTATTTTGCTTCGCTTCATCTCTCTCTCTCTCTCTCTCTCTCTTTTGACGTCTTTTTTTTTTCTCTCTCTCTCTTTCTTTCTCGTCATTCTGCCTCCTCTTAGTTTTTCTCTTGCTCTCAGTCCAGTAATGTATCTTTGCGCCAGAGTTTGTCTACTCATTCAATTGTTATCCGTTTATTTTTTTTTTAATTTAGTTGTTAAATGTTTGCCTCTCCCACGCAGAGTTCATTGGTTTGTTTGTTTGTTTGCATAAATGTATTTTATGTTGGACAACTGGACGTGCTTTCTCTCTCTCTGTTTTGCTTCTTTCGTGAAATCGTGGCTTTAATATGAGATTCTTTGTAGACGCAAAGTATGCGGGCTTTGCTAAGTACTCTTAATGCTGGGGCATCTCTTGTTGGGCAATACCGGAATCGTGGACCACTTATTGGACTGGGATTTTTTATTGGTCATTCAACCTGATAGGTGCCAATGGATACTCATTTGCAAGAGCCGGACATTTCCAGCCAGCCACGATGAGACTGAACCTCTGATTAGCGTAAGGCCTACTACTGTAAATGACATTTCACAACCTGATTTCGACTAGTTATTAGTTGACAGGACACTCTGGGCATCACGACAAAAATGGACATTTTATGGTCGTCACAGCTGGATTAGATACCTTGAGTTGATCTTGACTAAAATGGGCAGTTAGTTATTGTCAGAATTAGATCATTGTTCCTGGATGGCCGAATTGAAAGAAATGAAGAGAGATTAAGAGAGAGAGAGAGAGAGAGAGAGAGAGAGAGAGAACAAGGGATGAGTTTGAAAAGGAGTGAGAGGCAGAGAAACAGCGCATTTAATTTGCTAGTACCCGTTTTCATTGAAGATGAGCACACTTAGATAGGTATATATATAGATAGACGGCGAGGAAGGGAGGTAGAGAGAGAGAGGGGGAGGGGGGAGAGAGAGACGAGGGAAGATACAGAGAGATGTTGTACATTCATTTTATTTATTAATAATGTGCTTTTTGTTAGCTGTTCAAATTTTAATATGCATCATTATTAAAATATGGATAATAGTCTCATAGCAAATTGTACAACTTCAGCTGTACAGTTTTTTTTTTTTTTTTTGTAAGAACAGATGTGCCTGCACCGATGTGCGCTTGCATTAGTGTGAAATGCGTCATCGTTACTTATGTGGCTGTTTTAAACATTCCTAATATAATTAGCAGTTTGACACCATTAATTACTAATGTTATTTTCAAGTCTGGTGTCATTTTCATTAATTAATTATAAGTGGTTTTCTTAGTATGTGACCACAGATGGAGTTAATTTATTTTCTTTGAAATTACAGCGAAATTATGTCTTTCCCCCCCCCCCCCTCTCTCTCCCTCTTTCTGCCTCTCTGTTTTTTTTTTCTACTCCTCCTTTCTCTCTCTTTCACTTTCGCCTCTCTCTGTCGCTCTCATCCCTTCTATTTCGCTGTCACTCACTCACTCACTCACTCACTCACTCACTCACTCACTCACTCACTCACTCACTCACTCACTTACTCACTCAATCACTCACTCACTCGCTCGCTCGCTCGCTCACTTCTTGTGTGTATACAGTATATGTTTAAGAGAAAAGCATAAAAGATATCATCGCATCTCTCTCTACTAACAAATCCTCCTGCCTTCGGTTACGCGTAATATTGCAGCTATTAGTGACTCATTTGTTGCTTGTTTAATTATTTACAGGTGGACCAAGCAGCTACTCGTGAGTACAGACTTCCCCTAGCATCAGTATTGCTGGGACACAAATTGCCTCCAAGCTGTTTGAAACCATTTTCGTATATAGACACAGAGTTTACAGACTTAACAACCGAGACATCCTTAAAATGTGACGTGCTCGTTTATGAACTTGTGAAGCACCACCGTAACGGCAAAACTATCACATCATGTAGTGAAGTTTTTCATTGGACAGAGTATATAATAACTACAATGAGGAGGATGTCTGTCGTTGCAGTATTGCCGGACTTTGGCCACCGGTATCTGGTACTGTTGTTGGTGCTGATGGTACCTTGTTGGGCGGAGCCCCAGACGTCTTTCACAGGTGAGTGGACAAATCTTGGCAATGTCATTTATGTCACATCTATGACTCTCTACATAACTTTCTCTCTTCACACCATCAGCAGCTCTATACATTCTTTCCCAATATATGTCTAGATCTATGTGCACATTGTCGTTTTGCTCAGCTCCAGTTTCTTGTTAACACCTTCACTTCCTATTATGTAGTTCGTGCTCATTACATGCTGACTCCTACTCATTTATTGGGACTGGGGGCAGTTATTAGTCCATCTTAGAAGACTGAAATAAAAATAAATAAATAAATAAATATGCAAAATAACAAACAAGCAAACAGAAAATTATATATACTGCAGGCAAAACTGAAGCAGGCAATGTTCATCGTCGCAATGATCAAACAAACAAATAAATATTAGACTAGTCGTTTAATCTTGCTAGCAGTTCCTACTTCAAGCTCTAAAGGTCGCCCCATTTTAATTTTCTGAAATACCCCGCAGGACAAACTAATAATTAATGTCAAGGAATAGTCTTCGCTTAAAACATATGTCAGGTGGAAATGTGAGTACATAATATATGTTCAGATAAAGCAAAAAAAAAAAAAAACAACAACAAACAAACAAACAAAATAAAACCAAACAAAACAAAAGCTGTATATATAAATATTCACCTGATTTGAGGGCGACGAAGTTGTCAGGGAGACAGAATGTATAATTCAGGCAGATCTATAGATCGGCAGATTCCAGCGAAATAATTATCCGCGCTGGTCGGCTTATTCAAAGGTGGTGTAAATTCCAAGTTTGGCACATTGCTGCAGGCTCTTGTGATGCTGTCGTGGCCGAGACAATGAATGATCGTCACAACTCCTTCACATCTCCGAAAGAGACAGCTATATGATGCCGGACCATCCTTCGTGTCCCTGTGGTCCTTGCCTGATGTTGTTGTTTGTCGCTGCACTGTTCTCTGATGCTGGTTTATTGATGAATTGTATTCTTAAAATCAACGTGATTCTTGTCTCTTCTTTTGTTTGTTGCTATTCTCTGATTATGATTCATGCTGGATTGTGCTCTTTAAATCTCTGGGGTCATCATGCCTTGCATAGTTTAATGACAATTTTATTATTTTCTGATCATGGTTACTTTCCATACATATTATTTATGCGGCAGATCTAGCTGTTAATGGTAGTATTGTATCCATTTGATCTGAATAACTTTAGATTCTCATAGTTGCATTGCAGCTTCTTTTTGCATTAGTCCTGATGCCTTAGGAAATGTAAAACACTGCAAAAGGAATCGACCACTCTTAAACTGTTTATATGCACATGATCCAAGACCCCAAATTGTTGTATTTTTCTATGATATACTTTCATTTTGCAAAAAACATGGGGAACCACTGCTGTGGAAATGCTGATGTTTGCTGTAACATTCTTAAGTATCTTAGTACCAAAGAAGTCAAGAAACAGTAGCTATTAGTAAAAATCGGTCGCATTGTTAGATCAGACATCAAGGAAGGCTGAACCAAATTTTAAGAACCAGAATTAAAGTTTGGTAAAGTGACTTCAACAACCTTAGGTCACAGAGGAGCGATCCGTCTTATTGAGAAAAATTCAACGAGTTGTTGAGAATGGAGACAAGCAGAGAAAATTAGTGAAGAAAGAATGTAAGCAAAGAAAATGTGCGGGGCATGATGATAATATCCTAGTGAGTCGAATGTTTTTAGACTGGAAAAGAATTATCTGAAAAAAAAAAATGTAAGAGAAATGGTTTCAGAATGGAAATAGTTGCCTGCCTGACGGACAAAGGAGAGAAACAGTCGATGGCTGAACGGCACTGGAAAATAATGAAGAGATCTGAGATTGATGAGACAGAACAAGATGGCGGAAAGATTGGTGGTAAAAGTCATACTTATAAGAGTGAAAATTAGATGCAGAAGTCATATTATAAGAGTACATAGAGTCACCACAGCGATATAATAATAAGTCATAGAAAAAAAAAAAAGACTCGAGGAAGAAATATATGACAGGAAATGGAATCACCATCATTTTGTGGTGCCCTGCAGTGCGGCGTCGGCAATCACTGTACTCAACAACCCATGGGCTTCTCTTATAGATAGTCATCATTAAATTTGAACAGCACTGTCTGGTCTCAGATGGGGAAAAGATTGAATCATTGGTTGCCAAAAATGACATTGCGACAGTCTCCCGAATTTATTTTTTTAAACCTAACAGCACAGTTCTTGAACTTGGTATTACCGCTCCTCCACCCCTACCCTCTCCAGCCCGTAAAAAAAAAGGCAAGAATGAGACAAAAATGAATAAAACTGGTGGTAATAATTTTAGAGAAATAATAATACTGCTCGGGGGTCTTTGAATCCACTGTTTGAATCTAAATTTTCAGTTCCTGGGCCAAATTAGAGAGAGAGAGAGAGAGAGAGAGAGAGAGAGAGAGAGAGAGCACTATGGGTCAAATTTCAGATTTTAATATGTGATCTCTAAGTCTGTGAAGAGCATCACCCACAGTCAAATAAAAGAAAAAATTGTGAGGAAAGAAAATGTCAGATTTTAGTTTGTGATCTCCCGCTCTGCCAACGCCAGGCATTAATTTGGCCATCTCGTTTTCTCGGCTTAATCTTCCCTCTCTTCTTCTTTTTTCATCCCCTCCTTCCCCCTCCCAGACCAACTAAATCTTTGCTCCCAAAGTCCAAGCGTACTTCGACAAAACACTTTTTATGGTAATCATAGGTTTCTGTTTTCCCCCACCACTTCCAACAAAAATATAACTTTCCCCAATACATTTTATCTAAAGGATAACCTTTGGCATCACTCTAGTCCCTACAAACTGAGTTTTATTTCCTAGATCTATCCGTTAATCGAGAGATCGTTCAAACGAAATTGCAGTCTTCTTGAAACAAAGGTTGGGTTGTTTTTTTTTTTTTTTGTAGTAGAAAGGCATTTTGTCACAGCAACTTTGAGCAGCTCCGACCCAGCCTCTCGACTCTCTCATCCTGCGCGTGCGACAGTGCTCTTAATTAAAATTTGCCCCGGGATTACTTAAATCTGAGTCCCGGGCATCCGGCTGCGCCCAGTGATTCAATCAGATAGTTTCTTCCCTTCATAATCCGCGCATTCCGCGCTGGCCCTAAATCTCCCGCGGGCCATGTGGATGTGGTTAACCAGCCCAGTCAGATGGGGGAAGAAGTTCAGTTCAAAGTTGGCTATAAAACCAGCAAAACCAGACTGCAGGATGTTGAAAGAGAGCAAGAGAGTTGGACAGTGGTCTATCAGCTTTAGAACGTTACAAATGACATCTCTATATTTTATTCTAGAATCTCTAGTTCATGAGGTGAATGATTAGGTACCAAGTTGACGTGGCCACTTTTATTGTGAAACTTTCTTTCTTTCTTTCTTTCTTTCTTTCTTTCTTTCTTTCTTTCTTTCTTTCGTCCCTCCCTCCCTCCCTCCCTCCCTCTTTGTTTGTTTGTTTCTTTCTTTCTTTTTCCCTCCCTCCCTCTTTCTTTCTTTCTTTCCTTTCTTTCTCTCTTTCTTTCTTTCCTCCATTTTTCCTCTAATTTAAAAAAAAAAAAAATGTCTTTGTTTCATCCCCGGGCCATCTGAATGTAGTTACTCAGCCCAATGAATGGAAAAGTATCCAGTTCAAAGTTGGGCAATAGCGCTGGCTACAAGCTCGACTGGGCAATGTTAAAAAAAGGCAGCACAGCAACCCCTCTGGACTTCCTTCCCTTCCTGCCAGTTCTCTGTCATCTTTCAGTTATTTAAGAAATGTCATCTGCCTGAGCGTGTGTGTGTTTTCTGATCGCTATTCCTTTAGTTTCTAATCAACCAATGGGGGAAGGAAGGGGGAATCTAGGGAAGGAGGGAATGAAAGGCAAAGGAAGTGAATTCGTCTTCCTAAAATGTCAGAGTTCATTTTTCTGTTCTGTTCTTTCTTTCTGTCTTTCTTTCTTTCTTTTTTCTTTCTTTCGTTCTTTCTTTTTCTTTCTTTCTTTCTTTCTTTCCCTTTCTTTCTTTCTTTCTTTCTTTCTTTCTTTGTTCTTTATTTATTTTCTTTGCTTTCTTCTATGTTTCTTTCTTTCATCTTTATTGCAGGGGTTTTATGTATTTTTCTTGCATCCTTTCTTCTTTCAATATTTCAGTCTTTTTTTTTTTTTTCACCAGTTGTCTTTCTTTTTATTTCCGTTCTATTTGGAGGTGGAAATGCGTGGATGGATGACGAAAGCGAGAAAAGAGAAAGAGAGAGGGAAAATGTTTACTAGCTCTGGCTTCTAAAATCATCACACCTGTGTACTTTTTATTATGAATCTACAGCTGAAGGATGTAGTCGAGCTGCTAAGGTCCGGCATTTTATTCGTCTTTCTGTTTGTACATTTTTTCTTTTTCTTTCTTAAAAAATAGCCAGCATCTGGCCAGTTGATGCCAGGCTTCCCAGTATAATGTGTGATGGCTTTTGATGCCCATTGGCAGCAACAAACCTGGGGCGTTTCAGTTATACAAAACTCTGTTAGCTCTCTGTCAAAATGGATGGATGGATGGATGGACGGACGGACGGACGGATAGGCGATCAGATAGATGTATGGGTGAATTGATAGACAGATCGATGGGATCATCGATGATGACAGATGGGTAAATAGTAATTGTAGTAGAAAACAAAAAGAGTATAAGGGAGAGATCTTTCATTCTAATGCTTTAAAACTTTGCTCCAAAGTAAACTGTAGAAATGGGTAAAGGGCTTGGCAGGGGGAGGGGTGGGGGGTGAATTTTTGTTTTCCAGGTCTAACCTCTCTAATTCTGCTGTCCAAGCCTAACATTCCGCCATCTTTATTCCGGCAAAGCACACCCAGCGCTCATCTTTCTTTGCCTGCACCGATCTCAGTGCCAGGCTCCTTATGTGATGGCTTGTGATGTCCGTTGACAGAGACAAGCGTGGGTCTGCTCCCTTATGCAAACCCTGTTAGCTCTCTAGCTCTCTATCAACAGGACTGCTTGCAGAGGGAAATGAGGCTTGGCCCGAGCCTATAATGAGATCTACAGCTGCATCTGTT
This sequence comes from Peronia verruculata, assembly GCA_038406235.1. Classification (NCBI taxonomy): domain Eukaryota; kingdom Metazoa; phylum Mollusca; class Gastropoda; order Systellommatophora; family Onchidiidae; genus Peronia; species Peronia verruculata. The sequence goes on along the minus strand of JBCAUA010197771.1, from coordinate 9,787 downwards.
TGATATGTTTGAATATTGGATTTGTTGTCGCCGTCGTCCGTGGCGGCTCGTACCCCCCCCCCCCTCCGCCTTCCCCCAACCCATTTCCTATCTCTTTTCCATCCCGGTTTCGAGTCCTGACGACTCTATCTTCTTAGATCTTCTGTGGTAGCCTCGTTGGATTGAGGAGCTTTGACGCTTTGACCATGTGAGAGGGGGCAAGAATTTCATCCATTACAGTGCAGTTAAAGACATGGCTAGAGCTTTTCTCTCCTTCTGTCTTTCAGTGATCTGTCTGAATTCTGTCTCCGGGACCTAGACATACTGACGGAACCTTGCTTTTTTTTTTTCTGGAAAGCCATTTTTATTTCCCCCAAATTTAAAAAAAAAAAAAAAATAGTTAGTCATGATTTAGTACCTATGAAATAAATCATTTATTTGTACAGGATAGTAACCTTCCGCCAGTATCAAGCCTATGCTCTCGTTTCGCTTTCGGGCTTTGGTCTTAAATGTACGTGGCTGGATAGAATTTGTGTCCATTTGCACAAAAGAAATGAACTTGGTAATCAGTGTTAGGAGTTATTTGGAAATGTCTCCTCCTTTCATAATTTTGACTGAAGAAAAATAAAATGAAATGAAATGAAACAGAGATAGAGAAAGAAGTTTGATGTGATAACTTTTAATGAATTTTATGACTCAATATCTAATTATTTGTAAGTTAAAGGGTGTTTGTATCTAGTCTCAGTGCGCCCGTCTATGTTCATCTTCATGTCATGAGGGTGAGCTGTTGCGTTGTTTGTTGTTTGTCCCATTTTTAGAACGCCTTCTGGAGCCATGATGAAAGCTGCATTATGTAGAATTAAATTGGACTTTTGTTTCGCTTTAACATCGTCACCCGTGTCACATTGTCACCACTATCATCATTTTGTAGAAATGGCTCGGATTTCAAGGCAAAGTCTATCAAACCAGCAACTAACTCAGTGTTTTTTTTTTTTTTAATGAAATAATATAATCAGTTGTCATCGTTAAAAATATCAGGGACGATAATATGTATGGTGACCAACATTTTGATTTGGCATCTGAAGGCCAGTGATGGCCGGAGATCATCATCGTCCTCGCTCTATCGTCATTGGCAGTTTCACTATCATCATGTTCTTACCCGAATGCCTAACCTCAAGATAGAGACTGCCAATAGTTAACTAACAATACTGAATGTGATAGAAAGAAGAACCAATATATTACAAGCTGTCAAGCATCAATTTTATTTTTTGGAAATGGTAGTGTGTATGATCGGCCTTACATCCACCAACTGCCAGATGAGCAATAGCTGCTTTGGTGCTCTTGTCTGAGCGGGGGTCGTTTGACCATAGAGGCAGAAGAACGTGATTAAATTTGAAGTAGATCCACTAGAACTAGGAACTACGGGTCAGCAGAGATTTATAATTTTTATTTGTCAGTTTTTGAAAGACTGTTCCTTTAATTTCCTCTGTGTTGTATTTTCATTATTACTAGACATGTACATGTATTATTATTTTGATAATATTGTTACAATCGTTAGTGATTTCTGTCATAAGTTACAGTTTAACATTAACGTTGCGATGTTGAATAATGAATGTAGCCCTTGCCTATTCTACATAATAAATAAATGGATATGCAAACAATTTCTCTAATTCTGGTTTGATACTCTTGTCACGCCAGTTGAATTTGAATTTTACCGACAATGGTTTAAGTTACATTCTCTTTATGCCTATTTCCCCTTGCGGACGGCTAAGTCTTGGCGGATCGGCAACGTTTTTTCCCCCCCCCCCCCCCTACAAATTCGTATATAAATGTTCATTATTAGATGCCCCTTAAAAAGGAGGCAAGATAATCCTGTTCGCTCAGGATTAAAAGGTTTAAAGAGAAAGAAGAGAGCGTCATCTTTAAATATAATAATAATAATAATAGGATGCATCCTTGACAGAGATATTTAAAAAAAAAAAAAAAGTTGCTGTGTCTGTAGATACAAGTCTCAATGATCATTCGATCCTCTAGGAGCTGTTAACGCCGTGGTCAAAAGGTACGATATTTTCATGTGTAGGCGCACTTGTTTTAGTGTCCATGTCAACGGTGTCGCGATACAGAATCATTTGTTAATGCTTATTAGATGAAGCGGGTTGCATCCCTGACAGAGGTGATTAGTAAAGGATCTCAAGAAAGGCGTAAATCTCCAAAACTGCTACAATCCAATATTCCGATGAAATTAATATCATCTTTGATTTCCAGGCCTGTGCAGAGTCTGTCATTGTCTCTAGCCACCCGCCCCAACCTCTTCCCCTTTTTAGTTTTCCCCGCACCTCTCTATCCCCCCCCTACTTTCCCTCCGCGTGTTCTCTTCCGCCCTTCTCATTTCCATCTTTAATCTTGAAGATGAAATTTTCCGGCGATGATGTCGAAAAGAGAATGGATTGCGCCAGACAACTGGTATTTTACGGCCGGATTGCGACTTCTTTCTGCTACGAAAGCCCCTCTTTTTTGGCCTGCCTTTGATCATCTAATGACTAAGAAGAAAAATCACTGGCCTGGAAGAATAGTTTCCTTTGTTTGTTTGTTTGTTTTTTTTTTTTCAATTTTATTTTTGTCTTTTCGGGAGAAATGATTCACTTCTTTTCCTGAAATGTCTGTCTGTCTGTCTGTCTGTCTGTCTGGCTGATTGGCTGGCTGGCTGATTGGCTGGCTGGCGGGCTGGCTGGCTGATTGGCTGGCTGGCTGGCTAGCTCTATCTGTGTGTCTCATAAACGTCTGCGTGTGCTGCTCCATAGTACTTTTTATCAAAATGATGGTTCAGTTTTTATAACAGGAAAACATTAAATTGGTGGGGTAGTTTACTCAACTTCAAGCATCATAGCGTAGAACAGACTGACAAACAGACCAACTGATGGATAGGCAGTCTGGAATATGAACAACAGGCATAAACTGATAGGTAGTCTCCTGGCTGGCCAAACAGAGATATAGTCAGCCGGCCAGCCAGCGAGCCAGACGTACAGAGGATCAGACACACATCAGACTAATGAACAGATCGATGGACAGGCAGGCACTCAGACAACCATAGATTGATAGATAGACAGACTGACTAGCTAAAACTATAAGCTGACAGATCCAGATTAACGGTTGGAAAGGCAAAAACCCTACCCACGGACAGTGACAGGGAGTTGGGCAACATGACAGACGGATGATGGAAAAGTGGATGAATGAATGAGTGGGTCGATGGATGGATTCATAGATGGATCAACGAATGGGTGGATGGATGGATGGATGGATGGGTGGATGGATTCATGGATGGATGGATGGGTAGGTGAATAAACAGATTTTGTTGGTAGATCGATACGATTATCAGTACACAAAGAGAGACAGGTCCATTTACTTTTCTTGGCCTCTCATATTTCAAGGATATAAACCACCCCTCAATGAGGACAGGGCTTAGAACGTGACATTAATTCATTTCGTCACCACCTCCTAAATGACTAGCAAGTTATGCCAGTTATCTTACTGAGTGACCTTTTTGGGTGGGGTAGGGGAAGAGAAATTAAGTGCACGACTAACCCAAATGCAGTGTATTATATGTTTAATGGTTTGCAGGCATCAAGGAACATGATGTGTCAGATTTAGTTGTAAATTTTTTAAACAGTTAAATCTTAATTTTTTTTAAAACTCATCGTTGTACAGACTGCGTCGAATAGGCGAACAGCTGGTACATTTATTGATATTGGGTGGGACATAAAAGAACATAACTAAGTCAGTGATATTGGAAGGGGGGGGGGGGGGGAGAAGAAAGAAAGAAGAAAAAAAGGCTCATAGACGCCATCCTCCTCTTGGGGCTCTCTTTGCCTCTGTGGCATCCATCTCCTTCTCGCTTCCTCTCCGCTCCCTACTCCCGGCCCTCCCTTGTCACTATTTTCTGGGGGATTGTCAATCTTTGCCAGAGAAAGTGGAATATCATAAACGAAATCAGAACTGCTCTTGTCTCAAGATGCCGAAATCATACGGAGGTTAACGATAAACAAAAGTAACTTCAAGAAAAGTTACTCACTTTATGGTAAACCAAAATCACATTTAAGATAAACACAACAGTTCCACATGAGACGAAACTAAAATCACACTTGAGATAAAACGAAATGACTCTAGAGGGACACCTGGATGGGTGAACTCACGGAGAGCTAGCAGTCTTTCCACTGCCCGACACAGTTACAATCACGGCTGAGATAGTCTTAACTTGTAAAAAGACTGAAATGCTTCAAAAACGTACTACTACTAGAGATAGGTCAGAATCACGCTAAAGATAATACAAAACAACTGGTAGATTAAAAAAAAAAAAGGCTTCGAGATTTTGTTGTTGTTGTTGTTGTTGTTGTTGTTGTTGTTTTCCTTCTCGCTCTCTCTTCCACATGGAAACAAAGGGAAAGACTCCACTAAAAATGCCGGTTGTTGCTTAGTAGTAGAGCACAGAATTTCAAGAAAACTTGACACCAGAGAAGTACGTCAGGCGTTTTCCTACGTCATTAAATCACTTCTCTTATTATTTGGCTGACATCTATACTTGCAGAGAGTTTTAGTTATAAAATTCCTACCCATCATAAACGGTCAGGTCAAAAAATCAGGCGAACTTCCCACTGAGGTTAGGCCAAGGTCAAGGGTCGATGGGATTTTCCGGGATATTGGTGAACTGATTATCGTATTGTTGTTCTTGTTGCTAAGAGATTTCACGGCTCTTTTCATACTATTGCCGCAGTAAGCTATATGGATTTCTATTAAGCCACATGTAAATGACGATCACAATAGAACAAGCCAAAGCTAATGCAAGAATTTGTGAATGCTTACAATAGAATACATAACAAATCTTGCAGATATATGAAGAATGTGGACAGGAAAAAAAAACCAAACAAACAAAGATTCTCATCGACTGTCCGTCATATCAATGTCGATGAACATATTTTAATTTTTGAAATTAAGTCTTAAAAGAAACATCTTTAGAAAAAAACTTTTCATATTAGAGTCATTGATCTGTTTTGGTCGCTTATCGCAACAACTAAAAATGAAAATTATAAATTGTAGAGAGGGAAAGTAGTCATACCAGATTATCATGAAAGCTACTGACTGCTTTGTTCTTTTTGTAGCGAACTGAGCTTGTTTGAGATATGTGATTGCCAGTGTGTCTAGAACACTGCTTTGCGATATTTTGTATGCCTCGAGATCATTGAGATAAGCGTGAAACTTTATTATTCCTTAAAAGAAAACAATTTTCAGTTGCTGACTGATTGTGTTCAAAACTCACGGTACAGATGTTGTAAACGCTTGAAGACAGCTTGTTATATTTTATTCCAATTCAGCTTTAGATACGATGCTGAACATAAAAACAAACGAAGAGATAATCAAATATTACAATATATAAACAAAACATGAGCCTCTCCATTTTGGCATTGGAAGATTGTATGAGGTATGAAAATGGTGCCAGCTATACGTAGACGTTAGATTTAAATACCATAGCTAATTTTACAGTGTCTCCAGACGAAGAAAGAAGAAAGAAAAAATGTATCTCTGAATTGTTTTCTAATGCTCACATTTTTTTAATTTTTTTTTCAATTTCACCAGGATTATTCTAATATTTCATGAAATTCTGTTGGTAACTAATGAAAGAAAAATAACGGTATGTCATTTCTTTTAGCGAGATTTTAGAACTGTGCTAAAACTTATCAGTTGTTTTGTGGAAAGGACATCGATATTTCACTAGCCTGAAGTAAATCTTTTCTTTCAGGTAATACTTTAACCCGTCACATTGTTGTAATGTTTGGTTTCATATTGCACAGTATTGTTATACTATCCATGTTTCTTCTTTTGGTCAAGCATTGATAAAAACTACCTATTATGACGGCATTGCTGTGTTTATAACTTATTTTTTTGCACAACAAAAAGCAGGGTTTAGAATAGAAATAAAAATAAAACACTTTTATTTCTTCATAATGCAGAAGACATGAAGGAAATGCATACAAATGGTTTATATTGCAAAGTTGAATTGTCGCGGTGGATAAAGGACAAGAAACACAGATGCCACATACACTTATAAAGGTAAAGAACCTTTTTCTTGTAAGTGTCAACAATAGCCATGGTTTCAGTAGTTTTTAAAAGAACGAGTAACGTTCGGAGGTCGTTTGAAAAATGAACTTTCATTAGAGATGACTAGATCTAGCCGCGCTGCCGCAATATCAAACTTTATAACTGATGTTAGTTGGCCTGTCACAATGCCAGTGTGTTCGTTTTTCAAGGAAGCAAACAGGAGTCTGGCTGACTATATTTATCTCTAACTCAAACAGTCAAGAATCTTTTTTTTCTTTTTTTCTACATAATCCTGACAATGCTGACACTTGCCCGGGTTTAAGAAGCTTTTCTGTCGATACCCAGGTCTTAAGAACTAGGTGAAAAAATTGTCGTGGGATTTAGAATGAGGTTTAGGACTGAGGCGATGAAATGGAGATGTTCTGTCTCCCGACATTAAGCTAAATAATCCAAAGAAAACGTCTTGTCACACTGAAAAAGTATGGCGTGCAATGGACTTTTGGCCTTTACTCATTATTTTTGTTTACTTTGTTTGTTGCATTTTGCATTAGAAAATGTTTACTGCACAATATCAAATTTGTGTACGGCAGCCTTTCGACAGAAATAGATTTCTGAGATATAGAGCTAAGAAAGAAGGATACAAACTGCTTTCATGAAATGCACTACAAAAATTAGAGGGAATGTGCAGAGCAAGGCTGAATTGTCTGTACCCATGACAGGCACTGTTCACGATAACCGTAACACCCAAAATGTTTTATAAATACAACATTTTTTGTAGATGACTGCATTCATGTGTTCTTTTTTTGCCACAAAATTCAGACCTTGGGATTTTTTTGTTTTCCACTGGAAATTCAAATCCTGTTATTATATTAGCCAGGCTGCTGCTGCTGCGATTCGGTAAACTTGACTGTTATCTTGGTCTAGAGAGGCAACACTAAGATTTGAACCTCGTTCAGAAGGACGTAGCCGTCCTGTGTGGATTTTAGCCAGTGCAAAAGATAAGCCGCCTTTATTTATGTTCAGTCAGTCCCTAGTGTTTCAAACCACTTAGATCTAAAATCTTCCACGGCCTAGTTAGATTTATCACCTGTAATCCGACAATTCTCCGCTCCCCACTAAAAATTATTGCGTTCAGCCATTCTAAAGATCCTGAGAAATGAAAGCTGCTTTTCCAGTGCATCTTAAAAATAGACTGGCCAATTTGTTTCAGAAACAAGAAGTGACAAACATGTGTTGGTTACACAAACCTATTTGGTGATCGACAGTTTCCCGCACTGATTACTTTCCTAAAGCCCTGCAAAATTCCATTTGATGCTGCATTTGTTGATGAGTTTGTACCTCAGGTGTTCAGTCCCATACCAGGACCAACACCAGCAAATGATACATCTGCAGGAAAGGATGGTTACATCAAAGAGAACAGTATTAACATATAGTTCTCTTTGGTTACATCACTTACTACATAAGTCTTGATCGTTTTTGTTGCTTTTGTAATATTATAACTGCCATGTTTGTATGATGCAGTTACATTTCCACACCTCTTTAGTAGACACCAAAGATCAGGAAGATAGTAATAATTTTCCACCAAACCCAGATTTGCAGCTCTGGGGGGACGCAGTGGCTCAATAGGTATGGCGTCTGCTCATGGAGAAAACAGGCCGGGATCGAAACGCGGGTTCTGCATCGGGGGATAACAGAACAAGAAGATCGAAAACCCGCATTTTTTCAGTGACTCAACGGTCCCTGGCTTTCTGTGGGTAAGGAAGCCCGATGTCTAGCCTTCTCGGATAAGGGCGAATATACTTCGGAGATCCCGTGTGTACGTTACACACGTTAAAGAACCCTTGGCAGTTAAAATCGATGGAAGAGTAGGCCTGAGTGCCGCTTTTGGGGCAAAATTTCCAAATTCAAAATTTCTACCCACAAAAATTCTCAGCAAAAATTGGCAGCTTCTAAAAGCCGAGACAATCCTATCTCTTAGGATTGAAAGGCTTAAGAAAAACAACACAGCGAACTATTTTTCTACTGCTTTAACAATTTTAGCGATGCAAGAAAAATAATAGCCTGGGACAGGAAAAAACAATAAATTTTGAAAAAAAGAAGGATATGATAATCTAGAGATAGGTTAAGAACAAAAAACAAACAAATAAACAAACAAACAAACAAACAAAACAAACAAACAAACAAACAAACAAACAAAACAACAACAACAAACAACAACAACAACAACAACAACAACAAACAAACAAACAAAAAATGAACATACCAAACTGATTACGCATTCTGACTATGAAGAAAGAAAAAAAAAAAAATGACAGTGAATACCAAATAGATTAAAAGACTTTATTAATTGTTTTAAAGTCAAACATAAAATGGGTGCTCTCATTGTTAACATTATTATCTGCGCAAGCGTTTCGTGATCCTGTTTCTCTATGGACATCTTTGGCTTTTTAAGCACAGAACTTGGGTTGACGTGGCTTTCTTTCCCGTCTATCCCGGCGTGGACAACTACCTGCAGGTGCATTAACTACTAAGTCTGAATACCCATGATTGAGTGTTTCTGACTTCTGGTTCTTTTTTCTTCCGTCACCGCCGTTTCTGATGGAGAAAGAGCGAAAGCCTTGCAAAAAAGAGCTGAAGGGGAACGACAGATATGAAGGTAAGGCCATGAGTGACCGGCAAATGAGCCATTTTGACCGACAGCTACAGGGCTTTCCTTTGCCAAGTACAAGAGCTTTTAAGACAAACGTTGTGAAAAAAAAAAAAAAATCACGGCAAATTTTGTGACAACAGAAAATTGTAGGAAACTCACATATGAATTTACTTTTTTGTCCCCACCATGATAATATATTTTTTTTTCTTTAATATGCTGTAAATAATAGGAACAAAAACAATTTTCTCTTTCTTTACAATGCTCGTATTATGCCTCTTGTATTTGGCAAAAAAAAAAAAAGATTCATTATCCAATCTCAGGGAGACATTGCCTTTTTGCTGATGTTATCTCCTTTCTTTATTTTCTGGTAGAACTGGTTTTCTCAAATATCAATTTACATTCTATTTTGACACGTCTTATTATCTTCTTGCGAAAGGGCATCACATCATTCTTTTAAAACAAATCGCAATAATAGTAAAGATATTAATTACAAATAATATAAATTTTTTTTCCGCATCATTTTCATTGTTGATGTCCTCGTTGTCTTTGGAGTTATCATTGCTGTTGTTTTATTATTGGTTAGATGTGTGGCATTATCATTTGGCACCAAACGGACAACCTGGCAAGCTGGCAACCTGGGGACGGAAGGGAAAATAACTCTAGTACAAAACGAGTGAGCTCACGTGCTTTAACTGAAAATGATGGTAAGCCATTCAACAAGATGAATCAGAATATTGTAACAGTTTGTTAATATAGGAAAAAAAGGGGGGGGGAGGGGAGGGGGAGAGAGAAGGGTGACTCTAATCTTAAAAAGCTATCAGTGTAGCCTCTTACGCTACAAGGGGGACGCAGTGGCTCAATGGGTATGGCGTCTGCTCATGGACTCATGGAAAAAAACAGGCCGGGATCGAAACGCGGATTCTGCATGGGGGGATGACAGAACACGAAGATCGAAAACCCGCATTTTTTCAGTGACTCAACGGTCCCCTGCCTTCCTGTGGGTAGGGAAGCCCGATGTCTAGCCTTCTCGGATAAGGGCGAATATATTTGGGAGGTCCCGTGTGTACG
>JBCAUA010197770.1:0-37271 GCA_038406235.1 Peronia verruculata | reverse complement strand
GGAAAAGAAACCCCCCCCCCCCCCCCCCCCATAGTTCTTAGCAAGGGCATTGAGCCATTTTGACCACCTGCCAAGAAACCTCTCGTTGCCAAGTGGAAAAAAAAAAAGGACAAACATGATAAAAATCGCCTTTTCTCGCTTGTTATTTGAAACATGAGTACCGGCAAATTATAGTTCTGAAAACTTCACCATGCGATGGAAATGTAAAACAGGCATTTACTTTTAACATCAAGATTTAGTTGTTTATATGTTACTTGCTTTTTTTTTAATCGTTTGGTTAGTTTGTCGGTCAGGCAGTCTTTTTCTATTTCATATAATGTGATGAAAATGTATTTGACTCATCGTGATAATTAATTGTTCTTGACTTTTTATATCACATGTTTCAAACTACAGGAGTTTGATTTTTTTTTGTTTTGTTTTGTTTTGTCTCTGTCACACATCCTGTACTGGGCAAAGAGAAGCAGTTTAGTTGGCTTTGAACAAAAATGGTTCCTTATCTATTTGAAAATATAATCCCAGATTGTGTCCACACAAGGACATTGATTAAATTTTTTTCCCCTCTAATGCTGCCTTTTTATTTTGAGTGGAAATGCGCTGTGTTTTCAGAATCAACTGAGGTTGCAGAATATTTATTGTTGTTATTGTTTGTTTGTGTTTGTCAGTGCTGCTGTTTTAAATGTTTCAGTTATAAACATCTTTGTGTAATGTAACTTCCTGCACGCGTTGGATACATGCTCACGTTAATCCATCCCTGCGTACAATTTTCTTTGTCTGTGAAACAGAGGCCAATCATGAGCTTATTGGAAACATTTTTTTAAAAATCAGTAAGTTTATGTATTCCATGAAACCTGACTTTATTCCATAAGTATTTCTCCTAAATATATATATAAAATATACCCATGAAAAGAGAGAGAGAGAGAGAGAGAGAGAGAGAGAGAGAGAGAGAGAGAGAGAGACAAACAGACAAAGAGACAGGCAGGCAGACACAGACATAAAAAGGCCGAAAAACAAATTTGGATACGATGGAGCTAGGATGATCATGAGAATATAACAGTCACGCTGAATGTTCAGTTCTTGAAAACATGTTTGTTCCTTTTGTCCTTTCAGGTGAATACGCCAAGGAGTGCGTAGTGAAGATCATTGACGACTCTCTGTTCGAGGATGCTGAGCAGTTCAGGCTGGTACTGGGATCTCCTGAGAGCACATCTCTGGGCACTGCGGTCATTGGCCTCCAGAATGCCACCATGGTCACCATCGAGGATGAAGGAGATCGTAAGTACAAGAACATAATGCTCCAACAGTGGTTGTCATTTGAAATGTGTTGATTGTTACTTGTGTTTTTTATATTGTTGTTACAGTAGTAATTTTGTTGTTGTTTGCTGAAGTTGAAACAAGAGCAAAAGTAACGATAGTAATAATAGTAGTAGCAGAAGTATTTGTTGGAGTTGTAGTCGTGGTATTGATATTAGTTATAGCAAGATTGGTGGTAGCAGTTATCGTTGTAACAGTTGTTGTTTTCGTTATGGTAGTTGAATTGGTAATAGTAGTAGTACTTGAAGTAGAAGTAATAGTAGTAATAGTTGTCGTAGTAGTGGTGGTGGTGGTACTAGTGGTAGTTGTTGTTGTAATAGTTGGAAGGTTAGAAGTGGTGTAATTGTCGTTGTTGTTGTTGGTAATGGTGGTGTTGATGTGGTGTTTAAATCACCCACTCCTCTTGTTGGTACTGGCATTGTTTACACTGCAGAACATTATTGCTTTGCTCCCACATTCTCTTATATTTTACGGTAATCTAGTCTTAAAAACTGTGCTGCTTGTCAAATCAATCTTCATTTCCCTTGAACGTACAACAGCATGAGATTTACCATTCGTGTTCAATCCAGAAGCCTTTTGGCACTCACGCCGACCATTGCATGTACTACTTTTAATAATTTCATCTTTCATTTTCGTGTTCAAAAGAAAAAAAAAAAAAATGAAGTTATTTGATGGCCTGTTGAGAAATTAGTAGCACATGCTTTCTTCCTGAGCAATTTCCCTCATGAATATTACCGAAAGATTTTGCCATTGACAACTTGCTGCAGAAGATGCAGGCCAGTGTATTGTCTTGATAAGCTCTGGAATAGCTCACAGGAGTAGGAATATCGCATGACGTTCTTGCTTCAAGCCAGAGACACAACAGAATGCAGAAAGAGATAAAGGAAAACAGAAAAGCAAGCTGAAAAGAGAAGTTTGATGACGTTTCCTTCTCCTGAGTTTTCTTATATCCTAACAGGCCTACCTGCTTGGCACCCACCGTAATTTTCTTGTAGACAGTAAAATGCTTACCTGCTCGACCCTTTGTATTTACTTCTTTTTATGTTTTTTTTTTTACTAGAAGATAAGGCGCTCGTGGTGAAATTGCTAACTGAAATTTCCAACGGGCTATAGGCAACTCAGAATAACGAGAATATAAGCTGAACGATTAGTTTTTGGCAGTTAGAAATCTGGGGCTTTGCCCAGTAGAATTCGCCTGTAAACCTGTCTCAGTTTAGCAGAAAATGTCACCGTAACCCTGCAAGGCAAACGTTAATAATGATCATAATAATGTTTATTTCATCTCCTGTGACATTCATTCTTTAACGATACAGTTAGGAATGTTCAATTCACATATTGTTTACTTGACATGCATATTTTGTGTCAGGAAAATTACTGTGGACAATGCCATTGCATTTCCTTTGTTTGTCGTTGTTTTTTCTTTAAGCTAAAAATATAAATAATGTGTTAATAAACGAATCATTTTTGTCTTTTCGTTAAGTTTGAACGTTTATATTTTGTCGTTGTTTCATCCTTCCTTAAGATTTCAAAAACAGGAATAGGAAGAACACTTTCAAATGTAATACCAAACCTAATTCTTTCTCCTTTTTTCCTTTCTTTCTCTCTCTCTTCTTCCTTTCTTTCTTTCTTTCTTTCTTTTCCTGCAGTTAGAGAAATGTAAATGTGGATGAAACAGGATAATCAATAATCACCAATCAATTTCCTGCCTTTTCAGCTTATCTTCTTCTCCCCCCCCCCCCCCCTCCACCGCAAGAGCAGTAAGATAAACTGGAATTGAGAAAGCATGGGAGAGGGGAGTGAATGGTGGGGAGGGAATGGGCCTAAAGGCAAATCAAGGCTTAGAAACCTGTCGTGTGTGGAGGTTTAACAGACCAGAGAAGACAAGTCTTAGGCAGGCACATCAGATTTTACAGGCGTTTCTATGCTGTATGCTTTTCAAAAGATTTGGTGCCAGCTGAAAAGAGAGAGAGGGGGGGGGGGGGGGGGAGAAGGAGGAAAAGAGGAGGAAGTGGAAACAAGAGAATAAGAGAGATAGAGAGAGAAGATGAGAGAAAAAGAGAGAAAAAGAAGATAGAAAGAATGAAAAATACGAAGAAACAAACTAAAAAGAAAGAATCTGGAAAGAGAGAGAGAGAGAAAGCAAGAGAGGTGGAAGGAGTATATACACAGAAACAGAGAGAAGAAGAGAGAGAGAGGAAGAACGCAGTATTGCAGACTGTGTCTGTCACCTACTGTGAAGTCCTAATTCTTTAGGGGATTTTGTTGACGGATGCACTCAGCAGTGGGGCACCGAAATTTTCAGTAAAACCGCATGATGTTGCTTGCTAAAGTGGCTAAGGTTTTACAAAAATAACATTTCCCAGGCTGAAATGACGAGTAACATAGTTATGACTATTTTTGTGCAGGGTGTTACTTGTGTTGCTGTTTTTGACAGATATGAAATTTGAAAAACGCTATAAATGCTATTGTTGCTGACCTTTCCTACACACCCAGAACCATTTCATAGTAACAGAAATTTCTATGGTGATGGAAACTGAAACAGTTTTGCTAACTTTTGTTTGTTTGTGTTTTTTTGTTTCGTCTTTTTTTCAATTTCCAGAGCGACAGCCATATTAAGAAATAAAGCGCTCTGTGTCTGACATGATAATTTGACACCAGTTGAACTTTGTTTACATACGCTGTTGTATCCGTGCATGAGACATTGAAGTCACTGCTAATTATCACCGCGTATACCATAGATAAATTTATTCGCTTATCATTACATATATATCATACTTCTTGATATGTCTCCAGAGCCAGTGATCAAACTGTCCGACACCAAATACTCTGTGCGAGAGCCCATGTTTGAGGAAGAGACCTCGGTGCTGAAGATCCCTGTCGTACGAGAAGGCGATCTGTCCCAGACGGCCATTGTTACACTCAACACCAAGGACGGCTCAGCTGATGCCGGCAAGGATTATAACGGCTTTTTCAAAGGTGAGACCTTACAGCAATCCTGTGTCTTTGTCAGTGAGCACTCAAGCAATGGGAAAGTTTGGTGTAGGCAGTTCCTTCTTTGGATGATTTTATGGTGATTTTGTGTCTGTTTGTATTAAAGCTTTATGGCAGTTTGTACATAATTATATCTTTTTCATGTCACTGTTTTAACACAATCTCTTACTTTCTGTTACTTAAGGAGACCCCTGTAGTCAGTGTTGAAACATACCGTAATTCACGTGTCCATCATGGGGTATTTGCAAATTAAGACAGATGAAGTCTGCGGGCAAGGCCTCTAGAGAGGCAGTGACCCTATTTAATCACAGGTAAAAACATAAATACACCAAACAAATCTAAACAACATAGTAATGGAGTGTGTTGTTTCCTGATAGGAATGTCTTGAATAAGACTCTTCTTTCAAAATGGTGTGAAACTGTTCTCTTCATCATACTTCATCACATTAATTCATCCATTAATGTAGTGAGATATAAAGTTTAAGTATATGCAAACGCTATGTCCAGTGCTCTCTCACACATGACGTACAGCTTAGTGTGGACGAGACGATCCAGTTATTATGGACTCATTTCAGTCTGTGAAGTGAAGATTGCATCTTTTGGAAAGGAAACTTCTTCGCACAGACAAACTAGAACTGGAAGTAGGGTCACTAATATTTATAAAGATTTATAGCGCTAAACAGAAAGCGTGTGAAATCATATTTCTGCCGGTATAAACTAGGAACCGCAGACGACTTACAATACAACCAGGGCAGGCAGAGATAAACTTATGTTAGTCTTTTTTCTTTCCCTGAGCAGTTACATGTTTCTAGGTCATGCAAGTATAGCATTTGTTGCAAGAATAGACGCTGAAAAGGAATACTCAGACTGATATGAGTAGAAAGAGTTGACATTTCTGCCTCTTTCTCTTTCCCCACATGTGAAAATTGCTGATCTAGAATTTCCCTTTCTTTGCCAACCCCACCTGTACAAAGCCTGATCTCGTTTTTTATGTTCGTACTCGGGGCGATGATCATGTTTATGGAGCAATTAACTCTAGTTTTCGTTCCACAGTGAGTCTTAAAGAAATGAACAAAAGCAACGTGTGCGCACTGTCTAAATAGTTTTTTTTTTTTTGGTCTTATTTCTACCGTCAGTAAACTTCTGTCCAAACATTCTCCAGACTGATTTTTTTTTCAAAAGTGACTTCTCCTAGATGTAGCATTCCTTGCATGTTTTCTCTCTTTTTCTCTCTTTCATTATTTTCTGTTATGAACATTAAATTCTCCGTTAGAAGACTTAGTCTGATTTCGTTCATTTTCTTTAACATATATCAAAACGATCATTAAGTTACTTGTTTAGATTTGATTAGCTTTTAAAGGGTTTTCATCCTCGTTTAGAAATTTGAGCCATGCTAATGAACATGTCTGTGTCGATGCCAAAATCTGTGGACTAGGTAAAACGAGAAGAATATAAGCCTATGCCTGTGTCATATTTTTTGATGGCTTAACGATCCTTGGTTTACTGAAATAATAGGTCTGGCTTTCAGCTTTTTGGAATAAGACGACAAAAATATTAGGCACTGTTTGACTACTCTTTCTTTTCAAAATGTTACTGCTCCTATATTAAGCCACCAGGATCCTAGAACAACTTAAAGATCCCTTAGTAGTCCTAAACTGTTTTTGAAATCTGTGACATTCTGTGCTTCTACTTTTCTCTTTCATTTCATCGTACACAGTCCGGAGAATACGGAGTAGCATTTACCCTTCCACTATCGCATGTAAAAAAAGAAAAAAGAAGATCGTGAGATATAAAATAAATAATATTTAAACACACTCACAGAGAGAGAGAGAGAGAGAGAGAGGGGGGGGGGCTTGTTGCACTAGAAAAGCACTTGCTAACAATTTCTTTTCTTTTTTTTTTTTTTGTTGTTGCTGTTGTTTGTTTGTTTGTTTTCAATAATCCTGGTATGAGATATAACGTATTTCATCTAAAGTCCTACGTAATTGTTGGATTAATAGCATTCAAGACACCGAGTCAGCAGAACGGTTGAAAAAAAGGACTTCTAAATCCAGTTTTTTTTTTCCCAGTGAAGGATATTTTTAAAGAACTGACATTTTTTGCCGTGTATAGTAAAGGCTTCTTTTTATTTCTGTATATTTTTAGAGCTGGTCTTTGAGGCTAATATGTCCAGGATCGAGGTGGATGTTGAGATTTTCTATGATGGTGAGAAAGAAATGAGAGAAGTTTTCACCGTCCATCTCAAGTCACGGAGTGGAACAGCAAAAATTGAGGTGATTGTGGCTGGGCCGTTTTCGTCTCATTTGATACATCTGTTTAGGGAGTATGACTATATGTAGGGCTTACAATTTAACAAGCAAATTATGAAGAGAATTAACTACTACCTCTAACACAAAGATCTGAACATAACTAAAATGTATGAAATAGTTTTATTCCAGAAAATTAATTTACCTCAACAATAATACATGGACGGAAACACGCATGGAACTATTTCATGATGGCCATGTCTCCTGTATTTCATCTACAGTGATTCAATATTTTTGTTTTATTTCTAAGGGTTTGTTCTTATTGCTATTTTGCTCTTGTGTAGATTATACACTACCCAAAGCATCAAAACTGAGAAATGTGTAACTAAATGCTCACAGAACCCCAAGGCCATCATCTTCATTGAAGAGAGAAACAAAGTGGCTGATGTAACCTTCCCAGACAAGCCCATGGTGATGTCGCTGAGAGACTATGACAGGCCAGAGGAAGCTGACGAACAGCCAATCCAGGGCTATCCTGTGGTTTGTGTCACGGTAAGTAGAACATTTATACCATTTTAGTTAGCTGGTTCATGGGCACAGTGTTCTTTTGAGCTACCTGAAGTGGGTATGATATATTCGGGATGCCAGTTTAGTGCCAGAATGAGCTGTTTTGATTGTCAGTCAAACTACTCTCCTTTACTAGGAACGAGGGGTAAACAAGCATTTTAAATAAGGGAAAAAAATGCTTTTTTCCACGTGATGACATTTTTCTTTTTGTTTTCTCATCCTAATTTAGAGGAGCAACGTGACCCATACTTTTTGTACATGGCAAAGGGAAGTAACTAAGCCTGTAAAAAAAAAAAAAAAAGGCTCATTGAACGAATGGGTTTGTGATAGATCTGGCAGTGTTCATGTGATAGTAGTAAACGTGTGTTGTGGTGTGATATTGTGGGTTGCCACGCGGTAAAGGTATTCAATTTTTCATGTTTATATTGTAGAACACACCTTTCTGTGAAAAGTTAAAAGCGTATGCCTCATAATTGCGGCAATCTTAGCAGGGTAAGAGGAGAAGTGATTAAACGTTTCATGGATTTTAGTTGAAAAGACCTGATCTTTTATGATATTGTTCAGATTGCAGATTGCATCTATCTCATGACAAAGCCTCTTGCCACATGACGATTCTGATCGATCTGTGGACCGTGGACAAAAAATGAAAACGGGACATAACTATAGTTATTAAAGGGGCATACGTCATTAAAATGTTCATTTCAGGAGACCATAGTAATCTTGTTTATCCTTGCACTCTGTCTAGACATGTAACCCCAAACATCCCAACTTCCTGAAAACCGGCGCTCTGTGTGAAACAGAGGGTGTGAACGATACAATGACCTTGTTCAGATGGCGGGTGTCGGCTCCCACTGGCCAGGACGGAGTGACCAGTGACCTACAAAATGTGGAGTCTCACACTTTCTTTGCAACAACAAAAGGCATTACCTTGGACAGTATCTATTTTGGTGCAGGTACGTTTCCTTTTCAGTCTGCACCAGAAGCGCATCATTGCACTCGTAATAATAGGCAAATCCATAAGGATACAAGCATTTACTTACCTATAGGCCTACTTAGTCCAAATTAATGTACAGCTGTTCAAAATTTCATAACTGGATGACTCTTTCTGAGTGATACAATGAATGATAATCATCTCTGCTGAATATAGCAGAACGATTTTGGTTTATGTCAGCATAATGATTGAGACGCCTTAAATAACTGCAAAAAATGAATTTGCTTGGTATGTATTTTAGTATCTATCATTAAGAACTTGTTTATCAAATTTAAACACATAAAAAATATATATATTATATTTTTACTGAATTTCTTACTTTCACGTTAACAAGGACATTTTAATTTAAGAATAAACAATATCACTTTGGAATTGAAGATTATCATTTGTTTTTAATGAGTCTGTACTTATATCTCTCCTTCATAATTTTTCCCTCTCAGTTTTTGCTAGTCATTCATACATGATCTCTTTCTTTGTTCTTCCATTTAAATTCTCTGTTAAGCATAAACAACACATACTTGGGTTTTTTTTTTTTTTCTTTTCTTTTCTTTGCCTGAATTCTGTCATTCATTTTTGACAAAAGCAGCTTCTGCATCATATTGGCAAAGGTGGAGATTATCAGTTTTATTCATTACCTGACCTACTTGCTGAGGTATCAGTCACACTGATCTTGTTATTAAATTAAGTATTATATCCCTCAGTGTAAATTTCTATACATATTGACCTCTTGAGAGGTCTGCAACTAATTGAGATGCTTGGTAAATTGTAAGTTTGCATATCTCTCACTTCTTGAGTCAGCTGCTCTAAATTAGACTGATTGGTAGCCATTTGAAAAGCTGCCATGAGTAGCCTATACACCTAACTGTTCATAATTTTGTGAGCACCAGGTGACCTTGACCATTTGCATACAAACTGTGCCATCTGAATATCTTGGTTACATTGAGATTGTATGGCATCTTTATCACAGTTGAAACAAATGATGTGCAGCGTCATGCCTGTGCTTAAATACTGTGAGACCATATTTTAATCAGACAATCAAGTGACTTCATGAGCCACTTAGATTACTCAACTAACCAATTAACTCACTGAGTTAGCAAATCATATCAGTATCATCTCTTGTATATCTCCTGCTCACAGGTAGCCGAGTTCAGTGTGGGGCGAGAGCAGTTAACCTTGAGGGAGACCCAGGTCTGGAACTTCTCAGTGATGCGAAGACAATCAGCCCAGACAATGGCATCTGTGAGCCCCGCATTATGGATTCTGTGGGAGCAGAGCCTTTCACAGCCAAGATGAGATATATAGGTGCTTACTGATTGTCCATAGTTTAGATAACATTTCACCACTTTTGCAGAGCAACTGAGGTGTAGTCAAATTAATTTATGATGAGACAATGATATGGTAATGAGCCATTTTGACCGTCAGCGAAATTACTTCCCTTTGCCCACTACAAGAGGTATAACACAAGCATTGTAAAGAAAGAAAATATCCCTTTTTTGCTTGTCTTGTGAAATATAATGAACAGAAAATTCAGAAAAATTCATGGTGAATAAGTTTTTTTTTTTCCTATTGTGATAATGTTTTCATAATTTTTTGCACTACAGGTTTCAAATAACAAGAGAAAAGGTGATTTTTTCCTTCTTTGCAATGCTTGTCCTACACCTCTTGTATTTGGAAAAGGGAAGTAACCTAGCTGGCTGAAAAAAATGGCTCATTGTGAAGTTTAGACCCCTATTCTCAGCTCACACATGTTTCACTGTTCCACCATGTGTGCATCCACAGCTCACTCATAAATAGGTTGATAGTAAAATTTCCTATGGCCCTTAACAGTGAAGTAAAGACAGACCCACTTTTGTTTTATTGATAGGTTTTTTACTTATACATTTTGGTACAAAGAAAGGAAATAAAAACATATTAAGCTTATAAACATTAATGAATTTTTTTTTTTTTTTTGCTTCTAGTAAGTAATTGGTCTTTATTCAGCTGTCCAAGGTAGTTTTCATCATTGCTTTTGCTATAGAAATAATTGATTCATATTAATTAAATCCCCACAATATCTCAGTTGTTGTTGTTTTTTTTAGCATTATCTACAGCTGAGAAGTTTCTGTTTTAAATCTTCTCCTGTCCAGGTGCTGATGACCCTGACCATCCCAACAAAGTGCGGCTCACCATCACCATCCCCCATCGTGATGGTATGCTACCTGTTATCTCCACCCGTCAGCTCTCCAACTTTGAACTGACCTTGAGCAAAGATGGTACAAGACTAGCCAGTCATCGCTGCTCCAACCTGCTGGACTACAATGACGTGAGTGCCAGTTCTATGTTCCATCTTCATCCCCATGTAGTGCTATCCAACATGGCAAACAGATTATAGTTCTCTGCTTTCAGTATTTTTTTTTGATGATCATGCAGTGCACATTGATTATTATTGGCTACACTATCTGGCATCTTTGCTTTTCCATAAATATATATATATCCTGGGCCATTTTGTAGACTACCTATGTCATCTGGGATCTAGTATACACTGATATTACATAGCACATACATTTGAGACAAATGACTGTTAAAGTCATGACTGTCCCAGCATACCAATATATTTAAATTCAGCCTGCCTATTGGCAGCAGTCAACATCAGTATTCATGATGCGTATTTGACAATATATGATACCATACGCCACCTTTCATTGGACAAGCATGATTAGCGGGTGGGTCATCTCATTTTCACTAGTCTCATGAATATCATATGTCTTGCTAGAGCACAACAGAACACATCAGAGAATGCCAACAAATTGGAAAACTTGGCAGAGACAACAATTTTACTAAAGCACAGTTCATGTCTCTGGTGACAAAATGTAAAGAACATGCATGTAACTGCATCCTAACATTTGGATTTCATTGTGGAAGTTGCTAGTTTTTCTTGTATCTTTTAATTTTGTTTGAAAATGTGCAACTTATGGTGTCACTCTACAAAGCTGAATATTCTATTTGATATTCTACTGGAAATGAAAGAATAAAAAAGAGAAAGACTTTCCCTTGTTACATTTTCATCAAGAATTCTCTTGGCTTTGTAGGTGCAAACTGAGTTTGGTTTTCTGACCAATGAGACCAAGAATCCCAACATCATTGGTGAGGCCGAGCCATACCAGTACAGTGCCAAGATGAGATCTGAGCCAACTCTGAGGTTTTATAAGTGAGTACAATTATGTATCATCTTAGAGATGCTATCCCTTCCTCACTTTATCTCTCTCCTTTTTCTGTCTCTGAGTCCTAATTCAAATTTTATAAGAGATCTGTAGATGATGAACATTTTCAGTTTATAGTTATCAGCATATCATTAGAGGTTGATTTCTCCCATGGAACTAAAAGATTATCTATTTATATATATATAAAAATAGTTAATCTTTTAGTTCCATGGGAGAAATCAAAAAGATTTTGACAGAGTTATCCTCATTTGATCATCTGACATTTTTCTGCAATTTTCAGCTACAGAAATTTTGTCTCAAAGTTGTATCCTGTATATATATCACATATCATATATAAATAATTGTTCTACATTTCAACAACAGCGGAGCAGTTAGCGAGAGAAAGTTTTTTTTTTTTTTTTTCTTGTACAGCATTTCAGTGTAGGGTATTTGTATATAAAACCATTCCACTCCCATCATCTTTCAGGAATTTGGACCTGGAGTCCTGTCTTTGGGTTTTTGAGAGCTATTTTGACATGTCCGAGCTGATGACAGATTGTGGTGGAACCACCAACACTGATGGTCAGGTAAGTGGAACTTGATATGTAAAATTAACTGTAGAGCTTTGATACTTTGATAGAGTTCTACTTTTTGAATTTTGGTGGTGGTGTACTGGTAACAAACTAAGACAGAACTTGATTCAGCAGATACATAGGAGTTTTTGGAAATAAGATGATATCCATAGTGTGATAACTGATTGAAATTACCCATGTCATGCATGCTTGCAAGAGAATTTTTCATGTACTAAATTTTAGTTGATATATATGGAGGCTTTTTTCATAACGAGATAAACTCTGTCTCTGAATCCTGTTTGGGCATATTTTTTTATGTTTGGCAGGCACTTCACTTTCCTCCGTGAAACATGTTTGATTTCATTCACAATATATTTCAGTAGACGGTGAAGGAAGAGAAGGGTTCATTTTGCTCTATATCTTGTAACCATCAAATTTGACTGAGTTATTAATGCTGGGTTGTTTTATCTTGTGCTCAGGTCTTGAACATCAAACAATCCTATGTCTCAATGAACGTCCCTCTGTACGTATCCTATGTCTTCCACTCCCCTGTGGCCAGAGGTAACTGGCTGCACTACGACATGACCTCTGACCTCCAGCTGACCTTTGTCTATGACACCTCAATCTTGTGGCAGAGCGGCATCAGCAGCCCAGAGGGAGAGTCAGGATTACAAGGTCTGTGAGGCTGCATTGTTTTATCTTCTAATGGCTGCAACCAGAAAGCAGTTAGCACTCAGAAATTGAATTTTCTCTTTACACCTTCTTTATAGAACTTGAAAAAGTGGAACTATAAAGACAAATTATATCTGAAAGTGATGAGTACATAGAGACTGAGATATGCTGGTCATGCAGACAGTTGTACAAAAGCATATCCAATGGCAAAGTTCTCCAAGACAACATTGGAAGCAGAGGACAAAGAACTCGATCATCTCCATCTTGTATTACCAATGTCTTTGAGGTCAGCAGTCTAAGAAGGCTAGAGAAGGTTGTAAAACTCAGACCCGATAGAGAAAAAATGGTGAACATTGGTGGCTGTAGGTGAAACTCTGCCATTGGCTGTGGTAGTGGAGACAGAAAACAGATAATAACTGCTATGGCATAAAGAGCTTATTGAGTAAAATGGCTTTGAGAAAACACCATAAAGTGATCTCTCTGTGCTCCAAATTGGGTTTTGGGTGATAGTCAAAGTCTTAAAACTTGGCTTTCCTTTTTAAAGTTGTACATAATAAAAGAATATATGAAATTCATGTCCTTTTGATATTCTATAACTGAGAAATAATTTCCTGTATATTTCTTCGTCCCTCTATCCAGGTTACATCTACCCTACCAGTATGCGCATTCGGGATGATGGACGATTGGTCGTATCCTTCCGCACAGAAGCTCGCTTCAAGGGTCAGTTTGTTGGTTCCCATCCAGGCTCTGCCTTGGAATCCATGGTCATCTCCCCAGATCATCCTGACTTGACTTTCAGCCTTGAGCTCATGCGCAGTGACCCTACCTTGGACCAGCCAAATCAGGAGTGGAGTTTTGTCTCAGACTATTCTGTGAGTCAAATGATCTTTCACATTTTACATTCAGCCCTTTGAACTGTTTTAGTCCATGAGTTATTTTAAGATTTGGAAAATTCTTCAGTCTTGAAAACTCTCAAATATTCATTGATATCAAATATAGCTTCATCAAATTTCCTGAAAATTTGGAATCGCCTCATTATTTTAGTGTGATGAAGAAGTCTATGCAAAGTTATAAATATCTGGCAGTATTTAGACAGTTCTAGATATAAACTTTAAAGAGGTAAATTGACACTTTTAGCAATTCAGAATAACATCTGACTGCCAGGTTCCCTAGAAAGACGTTATGCTAACCCTCAACTTAATATACTAAGCTAACAGATGTCTATGTCATAACTCCAGTTCTAGTTTTCTTAAAAGATAGATAATACAGCAGTTGGATGTAGATTTCAACCTAGACTTCTGATGCAGACTTCTGAACACATCTTAATTCCTAGATTTTGCAAACTAAAATGCTCTTTGATCTCTACCAAATGTGAGATCTCGATATGGATAATTAGAGTTAGAAAGTGTTACACTTCTGCAGTTTCACAGATTCAGATAACAATGTTCTTTGATTTGTGTCAGATCTAAAACTTCCTACAGGGACTATTAAATCAGACTTTAAGCATCCACAATTTCTAACATTAAAATAATAACTAAGTACTGTGATTGCTTTCCAGGTGCGAGATTACTCCGGCATGTACAGCATCCGATTGATTCCCTGCACTACGGCTCTGGACCAAGAATACACCCAACCAATAAGCTGTAGTCCACGGGAACCTTTGTCCTTTGACCTGCCAATCAGATTCCAACAGGTCAGTGACCCAGTGCCCGCTAAGTTCAGCCTGAACACTGACTTCCATCTGATGAGGAAGAAAGAACTCTGGCTGTCAGAAGATGAGATGGGACTGGGAGCAGACTCAGATGCAGCATTTTTGCCTGGTAAGTATCTGCTAAAGTTTCATTTGAAATAGATAAGGGCCAAGTTAGGTAACTTAATTTTGTTCTTCTACACTTACTTGTTAGGTTTGGTGTCTCAGTGACAGGCCCACTTTTTCAGCCTCTTACAATCTCTCTTGCTCCCTCCCATGTCACGCTGGAGATTTCGAGTTCTTTGTGCAGGCCCTGTCTCCAAGCGTACTTTGGGCACCCATATATTCTCATGCTTTGCTGGCTCCAGCTTCATATTAGAGAAAACATTTGCTTCATAGTAAATGAAATTGGTATTATAATTTCTGTGTTAGGTATCAGTAAAGCTAAATTTTTATTTTGTGTGGTAAATTTGTAGACTGCAGGGAAGAGGAAAGAGTGCACTGATCTGTTGTACAGCTTTTCAATATTTCATCATCTGCAGGATTGGAAAATGATTAGTATTTGTTTATGTTAAGCCTTATTATAATCACAATCTTTACTTTGTTCATTTGATCCAAATATAATATTTTTCCAGAATGAGACAATGCTTCACAGAGAAAAACATGAAGAGGATATGTGACATACCTTTCAAAGATCATTTTCTATTTGTAAGTTATAGAAGGTGTAAACGTAGTATAAAAAAAAAAAAAAAAAGACTAAGAAATGAAATAAAATTGTTAGGTGATACAGGGCAATAGATGCAGATACATTAATTCGTGCTCTGGTATTCATAAAGATTAATCAGAATATTTATGCCCTCTTTTTTTTTTTTTCTTCTCATCTCAAAGATGACAGGATCTTTGGCCGCATCAACGTTGATCCTGTTCAGAACTTGGGCAGCTCCTTTGACTTGAGTGTGGAGAAAGTCTTCCTGTGTTCTGGCAAAGATGGCTACATTCCTAAATATGATCCGGATAATCTGGAATTTGGCTGTGTGGCTGAATCTCCCAACCTCCAGTACACGTTCAAGATTTTGGTATGTCATGGTAGCAGTTTTGGTTTGTTTTTCACCCTATGTTCATGATGTTTTGTTGTGTTTTGTTTGCTCTTATTCTGACTAAACTATGTGTATGCAAATAATAGTGGCCACACACGTTTCTGTTCACAGCAGCTTACTATTACCTCATCTAACCTTTTACCTGTGCAGCTAAATGGTTAAAAGAAAAAAAAAGATTAAGAAAAAGGAAGATATTATTTGGGTTTAAAAGGGTATGCACTCATAGTCTACATGTGTATGAATGAACTTTGCCATTGATCTTAAAATATTTATAGCCTTTCGAGTTTTATTAAACAGCTGCAAATATCATGCAGTGAACAGTGTGATTCCATGACTCAGTCAGCACTTAATCTGTCAATCTGTTGTTTTTTTTGTTTCATCACAGGACAAGGGTGCTCCTTTCACAATAGTGGAGAAATTTCGAGACATTCCATTCAAGGCTACCTTGGCAGAGGATGACCCTGAGGCCTTACCATTAGTCAGGCAGGCAGGAGCAGATGGCTTCTCTCTTGAGTGCCAGCCCATCTTCCAGGTAGGAGTCAAACTCAGATATCATAGTACTTTCCATAAGCTCATTTTGAATTCAATTTTAAAATATATGAGTTATTCATGAAACCTGTTTCATAATTCTCTGGAAATGTTTGCCCCTGTTGTTGTCAGTACAGCATTCTCATACTGTTATTTTATAGTTTCATATTTCATATTTTGCAGTGTTTCAAACCTCATTTTTTTTTTAACAACTGTTTTAATTCCGAGACTACAAGCAGATTGGTTTTAATCCATGCGGGAGTTTTGCAATTTTTGCTCTACTGGTAGTGAAAATTAGCTGATTTCATAACATAGGACATTATATTATCTTATGAGGTATCACGTACACCATTTGTCACAAAGGATTTGAAATTGAACTTTGGTACTTATTGATATCCAACTTTCTGTTATTCCAGGTGGATGCTGGCCGGCAGTGGTTCTTACATGCCATCTACACTGTCAGGTCATTGCGGAATTCAGGCCGAGGAATTGGAAAGCGAAGTGCAGACATGGAAGATGTCCATGACGGACAGGAGTACCATGTGATTGTGGATCCACACAGGGTCAGGAGGTCAGAGGATGACGCTCGCGGTATTGGTGAGGATGGGAAAGGAACAAACATCGCAAGGGTACAGTTGGATCATCTAAAAGTTGACGGTGGAGATATTGACTTGGACACAAGTGTGACGACCACCACGGAAATTCCAATCATCCCCATCATCATTTCAGTCGTCGCTATACTCATCATCTTCATTTTGCTGATCATATTCTTTGTTAGACGCCGGCAGAAATCTTCCTCCCCACCCCCTTCTCCATGCAATACCATCACTGTAGTTAAAAATGGGAAAAGTACGGTAGTCAATGCCCCGCACTACAACAATGATAACACAGAAGTTTAACCATCGCTACTTTTAGCTTCATTTTTGTTGCTTTCATCACTCTCTGTTGTTATCCAAGTTGATGCACATAACAAAAAAGACACCGTGCTTGATGCTAAGTTCCATTTCCAAAACCTTTGCTATGAAAGCCATAAAGATCACCAAAGAGTTTTTATATTCTGCACAGTTTGATTGGGATTGTAGAATCTTTGCTACAGATTTTATAGGGTCACCCATGATCTCTAAATTAATATATATTCCCCTGTTTTAATTTTTAATAATTTTTTCTTTTTTTTTGTTTACTTTTTCTCCACTTTGATTTTGATTTTTTTTTTTTTTTTTTGTAATCATGTTTTGCTTTGCCATAATCTCAACTAATTCCATGCATTTATCATATACATTATCACTAAAAAAAGCTGCACTCTGTAAAAGTAAACTCCTCATATGAGCATTTTCTGTGACATTATTGGCAGATGAAGTATGGATAAATATTCTGTCCTGTCGCACATGTAAAGCCATGGGTATTTATAGCTGTAAGAGACTTGACAAAAGGTAGGACCTTGCTGAATTTAAATCCAGGTCTGTTTTCGTGTATGAAAGTACATACATACATGGGACAGCTATCTTGTAATGGAATTCCCATTTGCTTTGGGTTTGTTAGCAAACAACTGAATCAGACAGTGAAAATGGGAATCTAAGGAGATTGAAGACAACAGGTGTTTTAGTGAAAAAATCAATCTTTTCTGGTCATTTGTAGATCCAGGCTGAAGTGGACTCACTACCCGTGGCCAGTGGACAGCAAATGTCACATGGCTGAGTGAACATATCGCCTTAGTCATAGACAAACTTGTTTAACTTTTTGCTTTAGTAGTTTATGCTTCAGGCTAAATCACATAATTATGAACCTTAAGGGTTGGATTAGTTCTACATGTATGAGAATACTTATTTAGTCAGACATCATAATTTATGCGTAGGTTTCCTCGACACTCATTGCCTCATTTTGCATCTGTTGTGGTTTTGTTCTAATGCTAATGCCCATATGAGTTAGAGTAAAATGATAATAGAACTGGAAAAATTGTTCGTTTACCAATATTCTTATCAGATATGAGTATATAAGCTGGTTCAAATCCTCATCTCTTTAAGATTTCTGTCCTATGATAATGAAGCGTGCTCATAGAAGTTTTCATGTACCGTACAAATAATCACTTGAAACACAGGTTACCTAAGCCAGCACCAGTTGTGGGGCCCAATGCAGTCACATGGTTACTTTCCATCCAACCTGGTCAACAAAATTTTAAACCTTTCATGATTTACAAATAATGTTCCGTTTTACAAATGAAAATTGCCATTACATGATTCTGTGAATGCATCTATAGGATTTGGAGATAAGCTGTTCTTAAACCGTACAAATTTCAAGTCTTTGAACCATCTCTATTAATATCAGTTTTGTGATTATAGGCAAAATCCCTGAGGTGGAGTGTTAATCTGAGTAATTTTGCAGATTTCCAGTGATAGGGAAGTGATGAGCATTAACTGAATTACGATAGTCTTTACTGGAAAATAATCAGTATAAGCAGGTTTTTATAATTGCAGCACTCAAAAGAATTTTGTAATGGTAAAGCATTATTTGAATTTTATAAACTTTTATGTGTGGTCAGCATTTACTATTATTTAATGTCAAGCATACGAGATTAAGACCAAGTTTATACAATCATCAGCTATTTATGGGCATAATACTCAATATTATGGTGGCAGACTTCAGAATCCAATAAATTTAGAAATAATTCTGTTTTAATTTTTATATGTATTAATGTATTTCAATTTGTTTTGTTTAGTGGTACTGTTTGCTGTTGATAATGTTTTTAAAAATCTTTTCCATGGATACTTTCATCACCATGTTATGTGGGATTAAAATTGATGCAATTCTTCTCAGCTATGCATTTCAGTTGAATGGAATATATTATACATGCATTTCTTCACAATGTCTGTTGTCCACAGGATTTTCTGTCTGTTCTATGACAAATTCTTTCCTTTGATGTGAAAGTTTCTTTGTCTTCCACTTTGTTTTTTTTTAATTCTGAAATTGATGAGATGGATTTGACATTAGTCATCCATATATGAACTTGGTGCAGAAGTTCATTTGTGAATATATTAGAGACTGCCTGTGCGTTATCCTTTTAGGATGCACCTCGTGACAAAAATTGTCCATACTTGAGTTCTTCAGTTTCAGGTTTCTACAGAATTATGGTTGCATGATTCAGCCCTTTGCCTTGCTGAGAATATTCTAGTTAAATTTGAGCATGTTCCATCTTGAATTCTAGCAGACTGAAAACATGAAAAAAAAAAAAAAAAAGAGATTAGTCTGGTCTCATTCTGAATGTTTGTAATTTAATTCATTCTGTGTTATTGGAAATACCTAAGTGAGGACTCGAAAGTTAAGGTAGAGATTTAAAAAATAAGGTTAAAAAGCAAAAACTTCAGTCATAATGAAGGAAATCATAAGTCTGGAGGTTCCGATTTAACACAGTGCTTACTTGAAACGCTTGCTGAAATGACTATGTAAACTGAAATCCAGCTCTTTCCTTTTCCAGGCTGATCAGAATTAGGATCAACCAGAAAATTTTTCTTTTGTTTTTGGTTGGTTTTCTTTTTTGCCTTTAACTGCACAGTCTTTGACTTTTTTTTTTTTCCAACAATATTGTACTATAACTGGTGATACCCAAATACAGTTTATTTTCCATTTAAAAAATGCACCACAGAGTACTGTGTATATATAGAGTTATGCATATTTATATCTAACTGAATGGAAATCTATGTGGGATAGAGCTCCATAGACCATATTTTTGGGGGGAGGGTTTGTAAGTTTTTTTTGTTTTTTTTTGTTTGATTTCTTAACTCCATGATGTTTGTCACAGAATCTTGTGAAGATGTGACGTTCTGCCTACATTAGTTGATGATGTGTATAACAGTTATTTGAAAACACCCATGTATGATACATATCTGTTATTATTATTAATCAGGCCATTGGTATACTTGTATTTAGAGAGTGGAATGAGCTTCAGTAGTGATGTAGTGTTGTATGTAAAGTATTCGATGGAAGGCTTTAATTAGAAAGCCGGATAAACTGAGCATAATTTTGCATTACAAAATCATGTTTTGAAAGATAAACTTCATAATATTGCAATACATGTACATGCTTTGATCATGCGAGTATAGACTTCAGACTTTGAAATAGTTTTGCCGTTGTGTCGGTCAAAGGCTCTCCAACTTTTCAGTTTATTCAATGTTACTACATAAATCATTTTCATCCTCTAATATTTTTCGAGTGACTTTAAATAAGCTTGTTATGTCTCACTAACCCACTGTGAGCTCACTGCTTTCCTTAACTCATGTTTTAATGTTATCAGATAATAGTTTTTTTGTGGACTACATCCTGGGAATTCATTTTCTAGTATGCTTGTCAAATTTAAACAAATACCTATAATTTCCACACATGCTCTAAACAAGCACATCATATTTTTGTTTATGATTACATGTATATTTTTCTGAGGAGGAGAAGAGGAACTGATTTGCATTTTCTCATGGAGGATATTTCACTCTCCTGTGGAAATCTCCCTGTTATATATCCCCTATAAAATAAAGTCTGGGAAAAAGATCCAAAGGCAGATAAGAAAAACAGAATTGATTATTCAATATGAAAGAGATGAGTTACATTTATTATTAGCCAGCTGTTTTTTATTTCCAAGCATTATACTACAGTATCATCCTTGAGTTTCTTATTGCAGATCTACTTTGGAGACTGACATTTTCTTTCATGCTTATCTTGTGATATTTTTTGCAAGGAACACAATGCCAATTGGTTGTGCCTGTATTTTTTTACCCCTTTGCTTAATTAAATCTACATTGCATTGTGCTTAATGTTCAGTTTATGCAATTTCAATGTTTTTTGTCATATTTTGTTATCTTATCTTTTTTAGCTGTTTTTTTAAATTGTTATTATTAGTAGTTTTTTTACAAGATTGAGTGAAAACTGCTATGAAATGATAAGCTGAGCATAAATGTCTTTTTAAGGTTTGCAAAATTACATGTAGATTGCAATTTCAAGATCTTATGGGTCTAGTTAAACAGTATAACAGGACAACTGTGGCTTTGTTAAGGTGGTTCTTTTGGAAGTTAGTTTGAAGTCAATATAATATCTGATGATATTGCTGCTGTTATTATGAGCTAATAACATTTGCTCAGTGAATGCTCAATATTCTCTGCAGTTTTATTTTTACATGGCCCATTCTCAGCTTCAGGTAGTTCTTTTTGTGCAATATGAATGGAGTGCAAATAGACACCCTGCAGATGGAAAGAAGGTGCCAGTTTGATCACTTCAATAAAAATTAAAGACTGGTTCAATTTTTTTTTTTTTTTGAGCTGCATTTATCAAATGCCATTGTTGAAAACTCTCCTCTGAAATTAGGTGAAAGATAACAATTTAGTATTATAGATCAAATTCATGTGAAAAAAGGGTTTTGTAGATCCAGTTTATATATATATATAATTATTTATTATTTGTGTATACCTAAATTTGATACACTTGTTTCCTATTGGAATTTTGCTACAGTTTGTTCACCCAAGCTATGCTAATAATATATCAAACAACAAAATTATAATGATGTTTTTGCATAGAAGAAAATCTAACTGTGAGCTTTTTTTTCCCCTTTATTTTATGGCATCTGAAGGAGGTGTCATGCATGTGATGCATGTTTTGCTGCAATTTCTGCCAGAAGATGCTATGAGCCCTTTAACCATGGCTTGTGCATAGATGTGTGAGCAAATGTTTTATACTACTGTGAAACATTTGAAACATTTCATTCATTCCATTGCTCTTTGTACTGTGACCAAAGCACAATCTCACCAAACAGATTAGAGACTCATTCTAAGCTCCATAGCTGGGAAGGAAACTATAGATAACAATATCAGTGCTGCTTTCGACAGTTCTCCATTGATTTGACCTCAGCTTGTTGTGAAGACACGTGCATTGAGAAACAGTAAATATTTTGTGAATTGTTCTGCTGTTTTTTATCCTCTGTTTTAGATTACAAGTATTATGGTATTATGTGAAGAAACTTTCAAGGGTTGCAATTTCATTTTTTTTTTTTTTTTTAAATACAACTTGCTTAGCATTTTAGCTTCACAAAAGCATTTGAGTGAGGAGGAGTTTGTAGAGTTGAAGCAACTTTGTTCTTTGGGCTGAACTGAACATGGTGTCAGTATAACAACAGACGATGGTTAAACAAGGGATGCAGACCTTGAAGACATACTGAAATCATCAGCAGACTTTCAGAAAATAGTTTGGAGAGAAGTGACACATGCAAAAGTTCCTGGAGTAACATTCTGAAATGTTTTCGGTGGGAGAGTGCTTGGGTCACAGTAATTGCTAAATGAAAGCCTTTCATTTAAAGGTATTTGTTAATTTATTTTGTGCATGCTTCCATGAATTCGATTTTAGAGAGATGTTCAATGATTTTATGAAAGACTGCGTACAGTTCACAAGAAAAACAGCAATACATCATTTTTTTCTAAGCAGAATTAGAGCAGATTGTTAAATTCTCAGTATTTAAAGTGTTCCAGTTTTAATTCTGGGTCATCTTAAGATATTTATTATTTATATATGTTTCCTGTTTTAGATTTTGAGATTCCTTTTGTGTCCTTGAGGCTAAAGTTAGCAAAATTCTTGAATGAAAATGAAAACTGGAATGGAAACAAAGATGAAAGTCCTAACTTGTCATGAAATATTTATTCAGACAGCGCATATCATTGAATATCAAAATGTATTGTTCTTTTTTTTTCTTTTGCTATCCAGTGGTAGATTTCATACTGTTAGTTAAGTTAGGATTGCCGGACATCATGTCGATCATTTTGAATGCTGCCCTGTGTGTTATGTTGAAGATCTGTCAGTGGTATAATGCTCTGCGCAGAATCCAACCACAGGATCTAACCACGCTGTTACACAAAGACTGATCTGCAAAATTCATCCATCATTATTCATGTCTTATTGTAAATTGCCTAAAGTATTTTAAGAATATGTTGTAAATTTTGCACTCAATACTATTTTTAATGGACTTACTCATTATTTACTAGACAAACTAACTTGCAATGATTTTATACTCTATTAAGTAACTGAATACCTCAATTCTTTGATTTTTTAAATTTTTTTTTTCAGTTTTAGTTTATTATTTCCACTTTTACTACTACTCTTCAACTAGACTGTGAAGTACCTTTGACAGCGCCAGTCATGCGATATACAAGATTATATATATATCAGCATTTTCATGATTTTATCAAATTATCCATGGCATTAACATTTAGAGTATTCACTCGACTCTAATGATAGCTCAAATAATTATTCCTTAGACATGAGTTTTCTATCTATCTCCTTAAGCACTTTTGTATCTCGATCTCTTACAAAACTATTCAAAATCAAAAGGCTGAAAAACAGAATTTTGGAATCAGTTACAAAAAAGTGAGGAGTTATAAATGCTGGTATCCATGTGATTGGATATGTTGTTTTTGATGATGAGCAAAAGGTTTCAGAATTGCTGGTTATATGAGTCAAGTTCTCATTTGTGACATTCTATAAAACTGGCCTTTTTCTATTATGGTATCTGTTTATTTTTTTTAAACTTTCCTTTAGTTGTTACACAAATGTGTCAATAAAAAAATTATTATAAAACATAATTTAATTGTTTGCCGTTTTTCCCTGTTTGTTTTGTTTGTTTGTTTGTTTTTTTTTAAAGATTCCTCTACAATCTCTTGTTGTTGTCTAATTCCTTGTGAGAATTTGAAAAGAAATCAGCACCACAGAAATAAATATATGAAGCTTAAGTTAGCTAACTTAAGCTATGAAATTAAGTTAGCTTAATCAGGAAAGTCAAAATTAAGGATATATTCTAACTGATAATGTACAAATTGGATGAAGATCTGCTTTTTCAAATACATGTATACATTTTCTTGAATCCTAAATCAAAATACATGTACGTCGATTCCATCACTGAAGTTGTCCAATAGTGGGAGAGAGAGAATGAATAAGATAACTGGTAAGACAGGTAAATGACTGATAGTTACTGGTAAAATTTCATGTCTCTAGACAACCACAAGATGAATGGGAGAAAAAAATAAACAAACAAAAATGAATGAGAGAAAAAATAAACAAACAAGATGAATGAGAGAAAAAAATAAACAAAAACAAAACAAAGTGAAAAGTAAGAGTGTTGTCAACACAAAACATGAAATGGCTATTTCTTATAATTTTATTCACATTTCATTAACAGATACTCAGTTTGGTGCATTTTTTTTTATTTCATCAAGAAATTTATGAACGTTAACATTACAAGAGTATACATTTGGTTTGCAGTTTACTGTCTTGCGTGCTATCTTCCTTCCACTAACAAAACACACATCACTCTCCCTCTCCTCGTCACCACACTATCGAATTACTGCCACAAAAATCTACAACTTTGATGCCTCTCCCTGTTCCTGCAAAATCAGACATTATGCTATACAAAACAACTATAGACATCCTGAAACAAATATATAATTTTTTTTTTTCAACATATATTTACTGGCATTTTCTATTTATCTAGATAGACAATACTGCGCCTTGCTACTCTTAGAGGTTCATACACAGTTCTTTTCAGGCATAATTCCTAGCACAGACAGTCTCTAAGAGTTGCTGGCATGAGTAGTACTTGTGTGTTGCCTGACAACTACCAGTATGAAAGTCCTATGTAGAGGAAACACTGACGCTCACCCATTTAGGCAGACCTGAAAAAAAGTGGAAAGTGCAAACAGAGACCACCAGTGAATGTGTAAGAAGTTCTACAGCCATGATCCACACACAGCCCAAGCAGCTCTGAGGTACAACTATTCAGTCCCTCCACTCAATGTATCATCAACCCAGAGACAAACATTCAAAACAAATGTATACTGTTCTAGCAAATGCTGTGCATTGTCCAAACTGTCACATTATACAACCATTTCTACAGCTAAGAATGAAAAAAAAAAAAAAGAAAAAAAAATTTTTTTTTTTAAGTTTCAAAACAAAGAGCAATAAAAGTTCAGACAACTGGCTACTATAAATGTAGAACTTTCATATGTTCACTCTTTCTATGTTCCTTCTTTTCTCTCCAGAGCATTGCATGAAGATGGGACTTCCATCTGTATTACCTACATAGCTGTTTACCTATCAGCAAATATGAAATAGGTAGAAAATGCTAGAGAGGCAATAAAAATAGAGTAAAATATACAATCTACCCTTAATAAATTACACAAAGATATGTTCCTAAACATAATAGAAGATTTAACATCTTTTTGTAAACATGCCAAATTAAGATTCAACTGCTGGCAAGTCACAAATATTCATGACAGAGGAAGAAGGACAGATCTCTTTTTCAGTCAACATTTGGACAATCCAAAGGGAAACTCTCTACATAACATTCAAATGCTTGAACAGAAAAATCAAAGTCAGATTAGACCAAAGTCCAAACAAGGTTAGTTAGGGATATACGGTGTGTGAGTTCTATATGTCCATCTGTACCTTCCAGACACCATTACATGTATTAGTCATCAGCTGACATGACATCTAACTCACAGACTTCTCCTCTTCTTTCAAATGAATTTTTCAGTTGGATTTGTCCACGTCTAGTCATGTGCAATACACAATTTTGTTTTTCTAAATTTAAAAAAAAAAAAAAAAAAATAACCTGCTAAAACAAACTGCAGCTTTTTAAAATTACAGAACTGGTTTCTCATCATAGATGTAACTCATGAAGAAATACAATCCTTCCCAGAAATTTATGACAACAATATAAGATTACTAAGACAAGACCACACTTTATATATATAGGGCAGATTGGGAATGTGTTCAAAGGGAAAAAATGTGATTTAAAAGAATGGTAAGAACAAAGTATCACAAGAGAGAACAGGATTTATATGTACCACATTCAACATAAGTGCAGCTTTCTCAACTGGTGAAAAATCAGTTTGTATGGCTATTATGTTTATAAACTGACATTTACTGTTTCCTATCTGACTGCTTTATCATATCAAATGTGTCACAGAGTGGAGATAAACTGAAAGGGGGGGAGAGAAGAGATTGGCAACCTTACTAACTGCAATTTTTATAGGACTATGCTGATGCAGACCTTTTGGTATACAGCACATAAGCTGCCCATAACTTTTCTTCAATTAAAATGAAATTTTAATGGAAAATGAATGGCCATTCTACAAGCACAAGCCTGGTGGTGCAGAATATGCTTGGCAGAAATTGAAACTCGCAAACAAACTACTTAGAATTTATGAAAAGCAGCTATGATACTCTAAATCAGTTCAGATCACGACTTGAGAGCGTAGTTATCTATGAGAGCTGACCTTTTCAATTCACTATATTCTGTTCTCAGCTCAACAGACTTTAAAATTAACGAATTCCTGCACAAAAATAGCACCTTATTTTTTGCTTCTATATTATAGATAAAATTATCGATTCTTTTTTCTTCACTGAACATTTTTAGAAATGACAATCCTTTTCTATACATTTAAGTGAATAATTAGACTATTTTGTACAATATTATTCACTTGGCCTTGACTCTATATCATTTTTTTTTTAAGGTTAAATGAGCAAAAAAAAAAAAAAAACCAAACAAACAAAGCTGTTAAAGCACAAGTGTCCATAAAAAGTTTTATAAAAATGTAAAAAAAAGAGCATCCATGGTTAAAAGAATAACAAAAATGGCCTGAAGAAACAGAGCAACAAGTAATTCAAACAGAAATTATTATATGTGCGGTTAATTTCAAGACTGAGAATGACCACAAGGTGAAATCATATCTCTCATTCAGTAACCCCATCCATTTTAACGTGGTGAGGTTTCTTTGACAGCAGAGGTTCTACTAGATGTAGATTCAGAGACATTGTCTTATGGATTCATATCTGTAGGAGGTAACAATTTTCATTCAGACATAAAAATATATATTTACAATATATAGATATCGGAGTAACTGCCTCCCTTTATACGTAAAATATAGGGAAACTGATCAGCTGACAGATCTGTGTTAATACGCCAGGAATAATGTTTTTCTTTTAGCATTTTTGTTTTATACAATGATGGTCACAACATAAATAGAAATAAACCATCCCCTAATTCAACAATTATTCAACTAAAGTGACTCCCCACTATAGAACAATAGTACAGTCATCCAAGATAACTCCATAAAAGGATAATATGGTTTTATGCTCTTTCTTTCATTAATCATCCTCAATATACAATAGGCTATACTGCAGCAATAGTTACTGAGATCCCCAATCCCTTTGACCCATCGTGAAAAAGGTCCTGTACCCAAAATCTGTGATGAGACAATGCTAATACAGGCAGAAAATTATATGAACTGTAAAATGAACAAAATCACATGGACTTTTAAAAAAAAAAAATGCAGCACATAAATTTAAAAAAAAAATAAAAATTAATACATGAACAAAAAGAACGCAATCTCAAAAAAGAAGATAAAAATCAAGCTGTATTGCATCCTGAAGTTTAAAAAAAAAAACATCAGAGCATTTTAACTCTTGATAATTGCCTCTTCTAATTGCAATTCGCATTTTAAAGTTATTGCGAGTACACATATAAACAAGAGTAATAAACAGAGTACAGGAGATTGTATATTATCAATTATTTCCCAAATGTTTTTCCGTATTCTACAGAATATCTTTTCCAACATGTGTTATTGCAATTTTCTTTGAGTCGAACAGACATGATTTTGCCTCACTTCTTCCCAATGATAAATAGCATAGAATACAACAAAATATAATAAGCTGGACTAAAAACTAAACAACTAAAACTAAACTGAAATACCACAAAACAAAACAAAATACATTAAAACAAAATGAATGAATGAAATTCAAAAACTGAAATAAAATCAAAGAAATTTAAATAAAAATGAGTAACAATTTTTTAGACGAGCATTCATATAAGCAAAGTAGAAATCACAGAAAGAGAATAGAGCAGGGAAAAAAACTGATAATTTCATGGCCTGTCCATGAAACCTACAGCATTGGTGTCAACAAAACAACAACAACAACAACAAACTTTTATTGCCTGAATACAGGTGCTGACTTAATGCAAACTAATCTGCAATATTCAAAGTATTATGACAATATTTAACACTGTTTCAACATTAAGATTTACTCAGTGTAATGGACAATGAATGATCCTTATCGCCAGTCCAAATTTTCTCTTTTGACACTTGCAAATGGAGCTAGTTACATCAACCTAATGGAAGTTGCAGCTTGATGGTTTTCACTTATCTTCATGCCCACAGTACATTACAAACCAACAGGTTAGAAGACCTACCCAACAGTACTCCCAGAGATACATTCTGTAATGGTGGTGGGGAAACTAAGCATTTCAAATGCGCATCATGTATCTCATTGATCTCACTGTCAAAAGCAAACTGGTATAAACTGTGTAAGAGTAGAACTGACACAATACACGTCACTCTGTGTCATTTTTGGAGAACACAAAACATGTATGTCTCCTATGCGTAACATTTTAGGAATCATAATTAGTTTTAAACATATAATAATTGAAGGCTACTACAACGCTTTATTTAAACCCTGAAATAAAACATCAAATGTTTAAATGGCACACTGAAATGAATTTTCCTCTTTTTTTGGACTTGCACATTTTGCAACTGTTACCATCAATAGGTACTAGTATGCCTATGCATCAGACACAGTTTACAGTTCAGAAGAAGATATTTTCTTAGATTATTAATTTTCACTTTTAGCTGGTTAAAATTTCACATGACTACTTGTCACTGAAAGGTCATGAGTCCACCGAACATTTCATCACTATCTACAATGGGGAGAAAATGGGAAAATTTTCTATTCAAAGCATTATATTGATCTTTTAAAAAATGTATGAATCAACGACGGAGATGGATATATGGACTGATATTTCCTTATTGCTTTACTGCTTTCACGAAATAAAATGACTAAACTGTAAGCCAACAAAATTTAGCAAATCTTAAGAATTTGGGTTTCATCCTCTCTGATGATTTTTTTTTATCTCTGTGTGGCCACTTAGAACTTCAAATGAGATTGGTTGGACAGGCTCATAAATTGTACGTGAAACAAAGGCAAATGCTGGAGAATGAGATGACGAATTCACCAAGCATGACTGTGAAACATGGTTATAAGTTCTTTCTATTTCTCTTTAAATCCTCAGTGTTCTCCAACTCAATTCTGTCAGTCGGTCCCATGAAACAGATACCTCACAGCATTTTGTGATAAATTTCCTCAGTAGCAATAACTTTAAATACAGACTAAGACAGAATCAGAATTGCTGAGTATGAATTTCTTTTCTATAAAAATTCCTGCATGCTTTTATCAAGCTAAAGTTAATTAAAATACTGCTGCTAGAAAATAAGAACTTAAAATGTGTATGTAAACATATGAATTGTTAAAAACTTCTAACAGCTACAGCCATTTTGCATGACTTCAGAAATTAACAAATTAGAAAACGTGAAAACCTTTTTCCAATAACAGACACTGGGAAAAGAGAACACAAAAATGTTACAAACAGCAATGGTTTTCAGGATAAAAACATGAAAATAAAACTCACAGTTTAACCTGCTATAACTCTTCACTATCTCTTCATAATCAGGCAAACTGTATATTTTATGACTGGACACATATGAGTTAAGTCAGCTGTGCTTTTCTGAACTTTCTTCCATCATGAACAGCAAAAGAACAAAAAGAAAAACAAAACAAACCCAACACTTGATAAAAGTCCTTATGTTACAAATCCAAAATGTGAAATAGTAATGTATGAACAAAAGTACAAAATATAATACATCACATCATAAATGTTTTTTTTTTCAAAATAATCATTTGAAACAAACAAACAAACAAACAAACAAACAAAATGTAAATCAAGGCAAGGCAAATGCAGCTCCTTCTGATTAAAGAGGATGCTGAAAGTCCTCTTCATGTGTGGGTGGGGGAAAATGCATTCCTTTTGTTCACTGACCATCTAAATACCATCTACTCTAAGCTGAGTTTGTGAGTTCTGCCTGTTGCCCTTGTAAAACAAGGGGGTACAAAAGATCTTACACCAGGTACAGAACGAGCTTTGAACTAATGCACATGCAGAAAATGATCTGCATTCGGTGGTCTTTACTGGATCTAATAAAAA
Source organism: Peronia verruculata (assembly GCA_038406235.1). Classification (NCBI taxonomy): domain Eukaryota; kingdom Metazoa; phylum Mollusca; class Gastropoda; order Systellommatophora; family Onchidiidae; genus Peronia; species Peronia verruculata. Next base: position 7,315 of record JBCAUA010197770.1, on the reverse strand, counting down.
AGAAAACAGCAAATATTTCATAAGTACAAAACAAAACACACGGGGGAAAGTACATCAACAGGAGTGTCTCACTGTTCTTTGTAATTATCCTATCCATCAATCTGATGGAAAAAGCCTGTAAAATTCAGGATATCTCAAACATGTCATTCACAGCTATTCCTATCTGCCAGAGGAAGGACAGGCAGTCTATTTAAAGTTGCTCCTCAACAATATCAATAAAACACACAAATAAAGGACGTCAGACAACAAAATAATAGAAAGAACATGTCACTGTGAAAAATGATTACCATCAATATTCTGATAAAATTTCCCTCAAAAGGAATCAATGGTAACATTCTGAGGCATCTCTAGCTCTGCCCATTGGCATACCACATCCCATCTTATCCCAAGAAAATTCCCAGAGTTAATTTCATAATGAATGGCACATGCGCATTTATAATATCTGTACAACCTGTGAGAGAATGTAAGGAACAATTTAAAAAAAAAAAAAAGCAGAAAAACACAAAATCTATTTTTAGGCCACACATATAACATGGGGAGACTTGATTTCTCAAACATTGGGGATTCCCCATCAACCAGTCAGAAATTACTATAGAACAACAACAAAAAGAGCAAAATTTTAAAACTATCACTGTAGACTGAACCACTCCATAATGGTATCAAGTAGTAGTCACCACTGGATTTCTCTCGTGTAAACATGTTGTACTGCATCTTCAAACTTCAAGAGAAACATGCTGTCTTTGATTACTTTCAAATGACTTTTTGTTTTCGGGGCTAATTTCAGTAAGAGGCCTGATCAGGAGGCCTTCTACAATAACATTTTATTCAAATGTCTCTGAAACTAAGTCTTTACAAAAAAAAAAACATAATGATTTACACTTGAGAAACAGTATTCCCCTTTGTTCAATTGCAATGCAGTGTGAAAAATTAGGGGAGTTCTTGCTTATTTTTACTTTTCATATCTTCAAACCATCATATCAAAATCACTTGCAATATAGATATTTTTCAGTGGAGATGATCTGTGCGCTCACTGACAAAATATTCTTCAAAAATGGAGAAGATGGAATAAAGACAGAATTTTGATAGTTAACAACCATTTAGAGAAACTATAAGACAGGGGATAGGAAAATAAACATGAAAATGCTCATTAGTGAAGAAACACAAATAAGAGATATTAGTATTGTCATTATTTCATCTGATTAAGCAGAGCCCGCAATAAGCGAAAATTGAATAGATGAGTCATAGAAGCATAACATGATGATTGGTTTTTTTTTTTTTTTTGCTTGCTTTTCATTTACTGCAGTACGCTCTACTCGCCAGCAGTTTTCCATTTAAACTGTGGTCATCCGCTCAAGAGGATACCTTAAAAAAAAAAATTAAGGCAGTCAAGCATGAAGCGGTTTGACTATTGGCAATCCTCCATCCTCATGGCTGGTATTCAAAATAGTGCCCTAGGCCTCGGAGATAAGTCACAAGCCCAACTCTGTGAGAAAAAAATGGCAAGGCTATGAAATTCTTTTCACTGACAGGACCAAGTTCTGACATTCCATGCAGCATAATGGCTTGGTGGCATGTGATACTAGGAAATTTGCTAGTCCTACAAAAAACTCAAGGCCAATCCAATACTAATCATTTATCTTTGATATTGTTATCTTCAGTATGAATAACACAAATAAAATATTTTGAGCAATCAAAGCTAAAAGTATAAAAATATTCTTTATGCAGCCTAGCAAATATGACAAACTTTACCCTTAGCACTATCAATTTTACTAATGAAAAAAGAAGCACACCTATGAGTAAATGGTTGTAGTGAGGAAGAAAGTAAATAAAGAGTAAAACTTTCCCATCATACACTAAGCGCAGTTTTAACCTCTAAGGGCACTTCCCAATTCATAGTGTCCTTTCAGCACACTGCATACCTAAAACGTTCTATGTACAGTAAGGTTTTCTTCAGGATAGCCAATCATAACAAACATTTGCAATGGGATGTTACAACCGTGATATGTTTAGGAATGAAACTTCAGGGAATGCAACAAGACTCTTCTATAGTGAGCTTGTAATAAGAAATATGGTAATATAGAGTACCTGGTTGCCAAAAATCCATAACCGACAAGAATAAAATGATATGATACATGGTAAGATTACAAGCAAATAAAGATGATCAGACATCATTTTTAGCCACATATACCACATGTCCATATATAGTACATATAATGATCAACCATAGAAGATGCACAAATATTACACAGATGAACTCTTCCAGCCTGAGAAACCAGCTCAGGTATTACATCATTAAGAAATCTCTTACTTCATGTGCAAACCAGTCAGATCTTGACTCAAGTACAGAGGGCAAAATATATTCATCCAGTGCTGATAAAAATGGTTAAATTCCAGGTTCAAATTTGGTATTTATGTTACACAAACACTACAGTCAGCAGATTTGTCAAAATTAATGTTTTGGTCTGAAATGATTTGGCAATCATCTTAAAAGATAATTAACTCTATGAGCATAATGAGCAAAAATCCAGTAACTGCTTAAAACAGAGTTAATAATGATAAATATCTACCACATGTATGTGTTAAAACATGACAGAATTGAACATTAAAAATGATCTGTTCAAGCTCCTAAACAAAAAGCAAATTTTGCAAAATTAGTAACCATAACTAAAGTGCAAGCTTTACCTTCACGTCTCTGCTTGCTTAAGTATTCTTACTCTAATAAATATCAAGCTAGACAAAAGGCTGTCTGATGTTCTATTACTGATATTCCAAAACTAAAGGGAGTCTTTTATTTGATTGTCATAGAACTGTCATGGATTTCCCTGTTGGCTGAAAGGACATATGTGGGTAAATGTCTAAACATAGCAGCAGAGTGCGATTCTAATCATGTGTCTACCTTTGATCTTATTTTACAAGAAAAACAAAGCACTGTGTTGTTGTGAACAGTATTATCAAAACTTGCCAGCTGCTGATGGCTAGCTAGCATCTGATATCTACTGCTGATGTGACAAGCTATCCAATTATCAAAGAGAAAGTGTTCAACAGCACTCACTGACACAAAACTCTCCAGATCTGAACTGCCATTACATAATGAGAACAATGAAACAGCAAAGTTAAGGCACCTAAACCATTACATCATTTGAGCAGAACACCTACTAACCCACCGCTAAATGAATGATTTGTGTCCTTCAGATTACTTCTGATCCTACAGAACTGGTCACAGACTGAGTTATGATACTCCACTAAATGACTTCTTTGCGACTTGTGCTGTGCGAAAATCAAGTACGCAAGTTAGGATTACCATTTAAACCTTTCCCCTTTTCTCTCTCTCTCTCTCTCCCTCCCTCTCTAACTTCCATATACATTTATTTTTTTGTTTTTCTTTCATTTATTGGAACATGCTTGTGGATTTTTCTTTTCTAAACGGCAGAGATTAAGACTATTTCAACTGCAAAATGTATATGCTATCTGGTTTTCTGTGGACATTATGGACAAATGAGTAACTTTTTGACCCCCCCCCACAAAAAAAAAAAAAAGACCAAAAAAAAACCCAAAATTTACCTCACATGGTTAGAATTGCACACTGCTGACATCTGTGTGTGAAGTAACTGAACTCATTAATGATGTCTGTACTGCTCTGTTTCTGTAATTTTTTTGTTTCCAATACTTATATTATCATCTACATAACACACAACAGGTGATCTTCTCCTTCTCATACCATATTAAAACACTAGCAGGCTACATCCTTGTTTAAATGCTTGTCCTATAGCATTGATATAGGAATGTTTCAAAGCTCAGCTGTTAGTTACAACAGCGAACCTCCATAAGTCTGCACTGGAGTAATTAAAATGTTGGATTTCCACCTCTTGAAACAACTGTCCAGTCTAAGTTTTGGCAACAGCACGAAGCCTATATTGGATCAAGAGACCTCATGGATTTTTTTCAGTTCGAAACAGTTGTCCTGAGACTTAATAAGAAAAAACAAAATAAGCAGTATCTGATGTCATGAAAATTGTATTTTAACACCAGGAAAAACAGGAGAGAAGGGGAAATCAAGAATAATAATGACCTGTAAGGATGAATCACTCAATTGGCAAGACTACACTTGAAATGGCAGGTGTTTTACTTCATAACAAAAGGGTTTTCTAAGTTATGAAAAACAACCAATACATTGAACACAAAAAGTACATGTAAATGCAGCACAAGGGGAAATAAAATGACATCTTCTTTCCACAGACAATTGAAAAAAACCCAATGATGGGATGTGTTTGTCTGAAGTTACACTGATATAGCTACAAGTGCATACAAGATGCTGATACAATTTCACAGTTTCATGTAAGGGTAATTCAGCAATATGATGTTCACAGATATTCAGGGGCCAAAGCATACACAACTGGCAAAACCAGATTACCCTCCCATTCCAGGATAAACCACAAAACAACCATGCCTGTGGAAGGTGGATGTTATAAAAACCTCCATCTGAAACAAAATATACATTTTCATGTACAAAATCAAATGCTAGTTTATCTACTCAGTAAAGAACAATAATCTCAACAAAATTTAAGAAAAAAAAAAAAAATAGAGAAAAAACATGTCGCAAGCAAATATATGCAAAATGTTATGGTAGAGGCTTAAATACATTGGTTACATTATCGGCCAAATGTTTTAAGTCGTCTTCTGTTTCCCTTTATTTTTATTAAAGAACAGAAATTTCTTTTTCTTGCTTGGCTTTTTCCCACTTGTCCCTTCACTGGCACCTTCTCGTTCTCGAGCACTGTGCAGTGAGTCTGTGTCTAAACTGCTAAGATCTAATTCTGGACTGCGGTCCAGCCGAGACCTAGCAGCTATAGCTGAGTGTGACTGGCTGCGGGGTATGGAATCAATGCTGACACCATCTGAGTCTTCTGCATGGTAACTGTTGTGATTCTGTGGCTGAGCATACATGGTCATGCTGGACGAGTGCGGAATGCTTCCTTGGGGCTGATTTAAGCCTCCCAAATTGGAGGAAATGATATTGTTATTGGCAAAATCTCCCGCATCTTTCTGCGGAAGTTTGACTTGTGTTGTCTCAGTGCCTCCGCCTGCTGGTGCTGCACCAGAAGATGGTGGAGAAGATGCCCTTGTGGTGAGGTGGTTGCCTGAAGGCGAATTAAAAATCTTGTAGCTGGAGTTGCCTCCCCTGGGGGTCAGATTTGCAGTCCCTAGGCTGCCCGTGGAGCTGGACACACTGAGGCCTGGTGAGACAGCTGGGGTGATGCTGGGGGAGTGGGTGTAAGGGGGATAGGACAGAGACTGACCATAGCCAGCTCTCCCCTGGCTGTGCTGTTGACCATTGGTAGAAGGGGTAACCATGGATATTGAGGCATTGGAGAGTGACCGCTCATGCTGATGGCTGAGAGAGAGCAAAACAAACAAAAAAGTAACAAATGTACTTGGATCTTGTCAGTTTTCAGAACTCCAAGGTCTACTTGCTTACACCACTTGTTTTGGTTGTTTCTCGAAAATCTACAAAACTAAAATACTTGTAAAAAAGAAGGGGGAAAAAAACACTGCACAGAAACCTGAACAAGTTTTGACTGGAAACTTCTGTTGTGGTAACCTGGAAGGCCACAAGACTGAAACTACCTTGCAGTCTCTCTGATGTGAGGTGCTCTCAGCAAGCATACAGTGACATGCGCTAGCCCCAGTGACAGGCACAACTTCATACACTGAAAACTGCTTGGGGATAAACAGACTCAGCAGCCTCTTGCAAATCCTCAAACTTCTGAGGCTGAACTGTGCAGTGATAGTCATAAACTAATACTATGCGTTGCCAAACTGAGATTTGCACATGATAGCAGCTTTGGTGCGTTGACTTTTGAGTACAAACTATACTGTGAAACTATTTTGCAAAGCTGACTTTGTGAGTCCAAACTATTTTATGAATTTTTGTGAGCTCAAGTCAAGTTGCCCTGAGTGGAGATTAATTCTATATGACACACAATACAAAAATGTCAGCCTGTCTAGAGGGCCACAGAATACCAAAAGCTCATGCTCTGGTGCAGTGGAACAGCATCAATGCACACAGGTGACTAGTTATCCCACCACATTTCAATCAGTCTTCTATAATGCAAGATTCTAACTGGAATGACCTCAAACCAAATAAAGTTAATGTTTTGTTTAAAAACAAATAACTAGTTAAAACAAAAACTAACATGAAAGAAAAATGCATGCAAAAAAAAAAAAATGATATTATTAAAAAAATAAAATACTTTTCCAGAATTCCAGATTATTGAGGAAATATATAATATATATGTATTTCATGCACAAAATGCATTACGTCTTTTTTTTTTTTTTTTTCTGATCTGACAAAATGTAGTTTTAAACTGTTCTCAGTCTAAGCGCTCCTTTATGATTATCCCATCTACAAACAATGTATTGTACCACTCTCGAAAGAAATATTTTACATTTTCTCATGTTATACAGAGATACATTTTACAAAAATAAAACACTAAAATGATATACTTTACTGATGGGACTCAAAGTTAGCAAACTTGGAACATTGATGATTTACCACTGAAGTTTGACAGAATTTCATTTGAGAGTAAAAAAAACAACAAAAAAAAAAAACAACAAAACTTGAAAATCATGGGTAAATTTTAAAAAATAATAATAAAAAGGGAAACAGTGGGGCAAATATTTTTTTTACACTTTGTTTAAAAAAAAAAAAAAAAGGAATTTAAAACCTTCAGGGTAGGTGTTACATCTAGGACAAAATTATGTACTGCCATGTTATGAAGACAAGACTGAAACATGAATTTTGCTCAATTTAGTTACAAATTCTACATAACTTTTTATTAAACAATAATAGAAGCCATGACACCTTCAAAATCAGCTGTTTTCTATGTAGCAAAGTACAAAGGCTGAAATGTCTTTACTTTTTTTTTTTTTTTTCTAAATCTATTTTTCCACTAATATTGATCAGTTTGCTAATTCCAATTGTCTGGAGAATCTCCCGTGAGTTCCAAAATTATGGATTTCAACTTTTCAGTGCAATAGAGAATAGTATGAATGACTATGCTAATGTTGTGAAAAACATGAATCATGGCATTTTTTGTCCTTTTCCCACAAGATGGCAGAATGTTTTGAGTAAAATTTAGAAAATCTACAATGTGAATGGGGGGACGCAGTGGCTCAATGGGTATGGCATCTGCTCATGGAGCAAAACAGGCCGGGATCGAAACGCGGGTTCTGCATCGGGGGATGACAGAACACGAAGATCGAAACCCCGCATTTTTTCAGTGACTCAACGGTCCCCTGGCTTCCTGTGGGTAGG